>CAMOHE010025455.1:0-11474 GCA_946598075.1 Artocarpus hirsutus | reverse complement strand
GCGTGCTTTTCTAATAATTGGTGACTTATGTTAGATTTATTAGATTGGTTGAAATTCTGAAGAATCAAATAATTCATGTCTATTTATCGGTTGAATTAATTTTGTGACAAAATTAATTCAAGATAAACTTGTTGAATTATTGGGATATGATAATTCTTGTCTGTTTATCAGTTGATTTAATTTTGAATAAATTAAATCAAGATAAACTTGTAGAATTCTTAGAAATTCATTTATTTTTCTAGAGATTATGTAGATAAAGTTGTTTTAATTAGATAACTTCTCTATTGGATTATTTGAATTAAAATTGAGATTTTATCCTATAGAATCTCGGGTGAAAAATAAAAGATTCACTAAAATTTTTATCGACAGTTTGGCATGTCGATCCTCAAGTTTGGCCTGCCGATGAGACAAGTTCAGCATGCCGATTAGACAGATCGGTATACTGATCGCGCGATAAAAAGATTACGCATTTTCACACGAATTTCATCAGATATTGATCCAAATTTGATTTTAATTCAAATTTTGAGGCATTATCTGATAAGGACTGACTTTAGACCCGGCCTCTATAAAAAGGGAGTGAGTCTCACTATTATATAGATCAGTTGAGAGATTAAGAGTGAAACTCTACTTGTGAGATTCTGAAACTCCCTGAGAGCTCTTATTCACAAATCATGAACACTAGCTTTGGATTCTCTCAATTGGTTGGAAGGAGAGTTACCTGGTGGAAGAGCTGTACGTGTGAGCCCACACTCATTTTGATCATGGATAGAGAATAGCAAAGAAGACTAGTTGATTAAGGCTCTTCTGAAACGTCACTTCTTTTCACGGATTACCAGAGTTCTTCGGCCCTCATAGGTTAATAAGATCTGGTTAATTTATGCGTATAGTGTGTCAAACTTGTGTTTTGAAAAATATTTTGATATAAAAAATTTTAAAATTTCACTGCATACTATTTTTCCAACACCGACTACAAGGCAGGATTGCCCCATGACCTGAGTACCTTTATCATGTATAATGTCAAGGTGGTAGGTGATAGATGTCATGATCTCCATGAGTAGAGGATCTCCCATCCGAGGGTTTAGGTGGAGCCAATGGCACCGTTGCACCTAGTTGGGGGCTAGTGATGTCCGACCAAAGCAACCAAGGTTATTAAGTAGGCCTTGCTAGAACGTTAGTAATACTGCGGCGGTCCTCAAACATACCTACCAACCAGGCAGCGCAGGTTTTAATAGGGTGAGGTGGCACTCTACCGAGCAAGGTGCTTGGCAAACCCAAGAAGTGGTTTTCGGTTAGTATTTCGAGCACACCCCCAACAATATCCTTAACCAATAACTCAAAGATATAACTATATCTTCCTTTATTTAATTAAAATCTATGTGCTTTTCATAGTGCCTTCATTGAAGGAGAAAAATATCTGGCTCCATCATTGTTTTGGCTCAAAAGGAAAAAAAGAATTTCTATTGTAGGAATTGTCCTTTTTCGTGTTCTATGATAGGAACTATCCTTTTTCACTATCAGTAAATATTGTTATTTTAATTGCTAAATTAATTTTTTGTAATAATTTGATCTATGAATAGGAGTAGTTTTATATCACACAACAAATTTTTAGAGAGGATATGTATCGATTAGATCATTGTAAAGTTAATCTAACTATTAAAATAACAACACTCTGAAGTAGTGAAATATAAAAATTCTTACAGTAAAAATTCCTAAAAAAATAAGAGGAAGAAAAACACACAAAAGGCACTAAATGCTGGTTTTCCAAGAAAACCAAATGGTTGTTTTTCAAGAATTTTTTGAGAAAACAATTCAAGTTTTGTTAAATTAGAAAAAAGATCATCTATAGAAATAGTTAATCAATGATAGACTAGTTTATCACTAATTAACTTGATAGTTTATCTCTAATGAATTAATATCAATCAATAACTAGCAAATTTCAATCGAGGTCTATCAATGATAAGCTATTACTAAATTAATGATAGACTCATTTATTCATAACAAGTTATTGGCATATCATTGATTCATAAAACACAACCACAAAGTCTTCCTCTTCTAAACTCCTAAGTCGTCCCTTAACCTGTTGATCTTGCACAGAACCGGGAAGATTAACGGCGATCGATCTGGATCCAACGGCTCAAAACCCAAAACAAACAACATTACCCGATCCAATGC
The DNA here is from genome assembly GCA_946598075.1 of Artocarpus hirsutus. Lineage (NCBI taxonomy): Eukaryota > Viridiplantae > Streptophyta > Magnoliopsida > Rosales > Moraceae > Artocarpus > Artocarpus hirsutus. Next base: position 9,302 of record CAMOHE010025455.1, on the reverse strand, counting down.
ATTCGAATTCTTGCATACAAAGGCGCCCCAAAAACAACCAACCCCCCCAACCAAAACACTCCCATGATCGTTCCTCTCCCAGTAATCCTGCTCCTCCAACCACTCGATCATATCCCTATCGTACGGACGACACCAACAACAATGGCACGGGGAAAACGCAAGAAACCCGAAGAAGCGGTCGAGACCTGAATCCTTTCTTCACTGTGGGTCGGCCCAGGCCTGTGAGTAGGCCCCACCACCCCGAATCCAAAGACTTAGCTGGAATTTTTTCTTGTATGAAAAAACGAAGATGACGAAAACGAAGAGAAGGAAGAAAATGACGGTAGTTATCGCCTGCTGCATGAGCCAGGCCTTGCGCTTCGCGTTCATGGTGTTCTTTTACGCGTGGATGTTATTTGATTTAGCCTGATCATATGCGCTGCATTGAGGAATTATACAGAGACTAAGACATTCTCGCAATAATTGAAACGTTGGGGAGTGAGTACACTGGTGGAGTGGTTGTATCGGGGAAGGTGCATTGCGGCTTTCTGATTATGCCATGGGTGTGGTGTTACTGACTTTCTGTTTTTTAAATTGAAATAGAAAAGCGGGCATGTTTTTAATTCATTTTTCCTAGTTGGCTATGTTGTCTTTGTATTGATGTGAACAGTTTTCTTGCAGGACATTAGCGTAGAAGGGTTTTTTTTTTTTTTTTTTTTTTTTTTTTTGGGTCTTTTTTTTAAACGTTGACATACCATGTTGGAATTGTTAAATTTTTAATAGAAAGAAAAATGCTATAAATAACTAAAAGTTTATGTTAGAAACTTATGAAATTAGAAACTTATGAAATTAGAAACTTATGAAATAAAGTAAAGTAACATTTTATAAGATGTTGATCTTTTCGAGTTCAAGTAATAACTTGGAATATCCGTTTACTAAACATTTTACAAGAGAATTGGTAAAATCTACATTAAGAGGGATGAAATTAAAACTTATGGATTAAATAATCCACCCATGATGGCAACCCAACTAAACACTAGAAAATGACTAGTATTTCCGTTCATAGGACAAAACAAGTTGTTTTGTGGATAGTTTTTCGGCACTAAATTAAGAAGAGCCGTATTTAGTGTGGTTATCATACTTGGACGGCATTATAAAGCCTTTATCAAAGTCCTTGAGAGACAAGTATGTGAACTTCGAGGTGATGCTCAAATGAGACTTAGAGTTTGTCTATGAAAAGTTCAGGCAAAAAGATGAGCACATATCCATTAAAAATGCTAAGTGAGAATGGTGTAGAATATAAAACACAAAAGTGTTCAACACCCAGATTAATTAATTTAATATAGTTGCTAGTAAATTTGTGATATGCTTTTAGTTACAATATTTTTTAGTATATATTTTTCTTGTAGAAAAAATAATTTATTTAAAACCTGTGTGTCAATTATCTGTTATGTGTCAATGTCAGTGTAATTGAGTTTTAAAGCAGAAATTAGTTCGGCTACTTTACTTATTTGTTGAGGGAATTACACAATATGCTACATTTTTAACCAATAAAAATTTTTATGCCACAAATTAAAAAATATATATGTCACAAATTTTGGTCTGCCACAAATTTTAATCTCAAAACTGAAACTCTCTCCATCACTCTCTCTCTCTCTCTTTCTCTCTCTCTCTTCAGTCTCTTTCTCTCATTCGTTTCTCTCTCTCTCTCTCTCTCTCTCTCTCTCTGTGGAGAAATCTTTTTTTTTTCCTTTTTATATGGTGGGCCTATTGTTTAATTTCATGGTGTAATGGTTTATGATGTTGAAGGTAACTTACTTTTAGAGATGGTCTAAACTTTTGTTTTAGGTGTCAAGGTATTTAAGACATAAATTAGCTTTTATGATTTGAGCTTTTAATTCTTAATGTCAGTTTGATGCTCTTCAGCTATGTCGAATAATAATATTGTTGTGATACTTTGGGCCGATGAATATAATCTTTCCATTTCTATCAAATTCTATAAAGATTCTTTGAGCATTTTTCTTCTCCAAAGAGATCTTCAGGAAAATATCTAATATTGTCTTTTATCTGTTGCACAGCCGAAGCACATCCACAAGATTAAGGATTTCCTTCTTATGGCAAGAAGAAAGGAAGCGCATTCAATGAAGATCAAGAGGAGCAAAGATGTGGTCAAGTTCAAGGTCCAATGCTCGAAGTACCTCTACATATTTTGTGTGTTTGATTCCGAGAAGGCCGACAAGTTGAAGCAATCCCTTCCTCTAGGTGTCGTTTTGTACTTCGAGGTTTTCAGTTTCCATATTTGTTTTGTTATGTCAAGTTCAAGTTGCTTGCAATATAGATGCATAAAATAATAAAACTCGTTAGTTTTCTGCGTTGTAGTTTCTGTTGGCTGGTCTTGAGCCTTGATAGTTTCTTTGATCTGAGTTTGTTGTTGTTGTTTCTAGGATTTTTTCTATGTTTTTTTTTGCCGCCCAAGACATTGCCGGAGCTGGAGAGGAGCCGACAATGTTGGAGAGAGAGAAGAAGAAGAAAAATATCCTGGAGGGAGACACGATAAGTCCAAGAGGGATACAAAAAATGTCCCACAGGAATACACGACATGTCCTAGTGAGATACAAATAATGTCTCTAGGGGACAGGCGACATGTCCTGGTTAGACACAAATAATGTGCCAGTGGGATATGAAAAATGTCCCGAAAGGACACGCTACATGCCTTAAAGTAGAACAAAAAATGTCCTTGAAGGACATGAAAAAATGTTCTCGATTGATACTTGACATGTCCTAGTGAGACATACGACATCTCCTGGTGGGATACTTAAAATTTCTCAAACGAACACACACTACAAGAAAAACTACATTTAATGACATATTATTTAGGACATGTAGTTTTTGAATGTCGTTAAAAAGTACATACAACAACATCTCCAACAAAGATGTCATTAACGACATTTGAAACAATAATTAACGACATCTATATATATGTCGTATTAAAGGTCTCCTGTTAACGACAATAGTTTAGTGTCCTTAAATTATTTAATGATAAGTAGGAGATGTCGTCAAAGCCTTGGAGATTCTACGACACCCCTTATAGACGATATTGCTTAAGACGTCGTCTATAAAAGGTGTCGTGGAATCTCCAAAGCTTTGACGATGTCTCCTACTTGTCGTTAAATAATTTAACAACACTAAACTATTGTCGTTAAAAGGAGACCTTTAATACGGCATCTATATAAATATTGTTAATTATTGTTTCAAATGTTATTAACGACATGTTTATTGGAGATGTCGTTGTATGTACTTTTCAACGACATACAAAAACTACATCTCGTAAATAATATATCGTTAAATTTTGTTTTTCTTGTAGTGACACGACATGTCCTGAAGGGACATGTGAAATTTTCCAAAGGAACATGAAAAAGTCTTGAAAGTACACACAATATGTCTTGGGGGAGACACGACATGTCTCGAAAAAATATGCTATATATCCCAAAAGAATATGCAACATGTCTCGGCGGGATAAGAAAAATGTCCTGGAGGGACACACGACATATCCCAGTTGGACACGAATAATGTGCTAGTGGTACATGAAAAATTGTCCCAAAGGGACATGTTACATGTCCTAAAGTGACTAGAAAAATGTCTTGATAAGGCATGAAAATTTTCTTAATAGAACACGAAAAATGTCTTGTAGGGATACGTGACATGTCCTGAAGAGACATGCGATATGTTTCAATGAGCATGAAAATATACCCTAGAGGGACACACAATATGCCTTGGAAGGATACAAAAATGTCTTAGAGAAACACATGGCATGTCTTAGAAGGACACGCGACATATCCCAGAAGGACACGCGCCAAGTTATATGAACTTTTCATAATTTGTTGCATAAATTAAGTGTAAAAGGTGGCATTTATATGTACCCTTATTATGTTGGCCCCAATTTTAATTACTTAACAAAGGCCCAAATTGTATTCTTATTTTTCTCTTTTATTTCTTTATTTGTCTTGTCACTGTCTTTTTCTCATGTTATTTCTCTCCACTTACCCTCTCTCTATTTCTCTCTCAAAATATTTCTCTCTCAAAAACACCCAGTCAAGTAAGGAAATGAGGTTTTTTTTTTTTTTTTCCAATTTTCCTTAGGTAATCTGAAGTTAAGGGAGATTCTTGAAGATTTGGAGATTTTGTTTGAGGTTAAAGGAGTTTGAAGTAGGGTTTTCTCCTTTGTCTTCTCAAATCTGAAATTGATTTTTGCTTGATGTTTTCCTTTAATTAGTGGCTTGATTATGTGGGTTTTATGTTAAATCTTGAAATTTCTTATTGAGATTATAAACCTTGAATTTCTTTATTTTAAAACTAGGTCAAAAATTTCATACAATGTTTTATTCAGAATTTTTTGTTGTGGAGTTTTGTTTTATTATAAAAATTTCATATGTACATGTATTTTAAACATAAAGTTTTCATGTTTATATCCTTAGGTTTGGTTGTGTGCTAGATATTAGGAATGTTATCTGATGAGACTTAAAAAGTATACATTTTTTAAAGCTAAAATCAATCATTTTGTATTAATATTTCTCGTAAAACTCTTTAATTATAGCAATTAAGTGATAAATATATTTTAGTCTTAGTATGAAGATATTTTTAAACATAAGTTTTTAATAAGTTTTTATGATTAATAATATTTTCGGCAATTTGCAGAATCATTTTCATATGAAAAATATTAGTTTAGTCTGAAATTAATCAAAACCCTAAAAATAATAAGTGGTAGTTTTTTTTTTTTTGAGTCTTAATGTATTTGATTGTGTGTTTTAAGTTTGTAAATATGTTTAATAATATTTTTGAACATATTTCTGAATCTAAAGTCATATCTTTGTCAAACCAAAAGGGACTAGAATTTTTAGAGTTTGTAATTTTTTTTGCTTGTTTTAATCCAAAATAAATATTTTTAATATTACGATAAATATTATATTTGTAAAATAATTAATTTTGTTATAATTTTCTATCTTTAGATTTGAAATCTAGACAAAAAATAGAGCAAAATAGGATGACAACAAGCAAAATCAGACAATAAATACCTTAAAAACACATGAAGATTCAAATTTAATCTATGAGTAGACACGTGGCATGTTCCTAACCGCTGGATACATAGCCGAAGTTTCTGAGCTATCCGATCTATGCCACATGTCATGCACTACTTCAGCCGCCAAATAACATCGCCAAAGTGGAACCCTTGTGTCAACAGTCTCACTAGATTCGGTGTAGCAAGCTCCATGTATGCACATTTTCCTAGCCGCTCGATTCGACTACTTTGACTTAATCAATGGCTCTTATTTGGTCTGTACCCAACCCCACTTGGTCCCATTTTCTTTGTATTTTGTAGTCGTAAGATCGAGAGATTGAAGGCACAGATCGTGTCCTCTCTATGCCTCCAACCGCCGCATCACAAGGAATTTGGAACTCAGATTCGCATTCTTGGGAAAGGCGATCAACCTAAAAAAAAAAAAAAGAGAGAGAGAGAGAGAGAAAAAAAATGAAAAAAAAATTACAAATTGCAACAAAATTTTCAACAAATGAACAATAATAAATTATAAAAAATTCTGTAATAGTAATTTTTAAACTTCTATAAATGCTGAGGCTTTTGCCTTAGTTTGCAAAAAATCCCCTATATGATAAAAAAAGTACTGTTTAAGTTTCAATTAGTTTTTAGTTTTAATTTTTTACTTTAAATTTTTGTAAAATATTTCTCAGATTATGTTGTAAAAATCATGTGATATAATATTTCTAGATTTTTATTTTAAATATGTCTTTTTAAATTTTCTTTTTAGCTAAGGTAAGAGTGAGAAAATCTAGCAAAATTACTCTAAATATTTTAGTTTTTCTTAGTTTTCTGAGTAGTTATAATGCCAAAATATTTTTTGGAATACTTAGGATTTTAATATTTTCTTAGATAAAACTCTGCCAAAATTCTGGTTTTGATTTTTTGACAACATAGACTGGTATTGATAATACTCAGGAGGACCTTGACTAGCTATAAACAGAAAACGGCTTGGGAAATGTTTAGCTTTTTATTTTGGTTATTATTTTAGTTAAGTAATGTTAAAACTCTACTCATTTATTAAGTTGAGTTTTTGATGCATCATATATTAGAAATGACATAGTAAATGCTTGATTTATTATCAATATCGTATGACATAATATATTCTTAAATCAATTAATAAATAATTAGAAAAAAATAAAATTTGTTTAAGTTGATTGCCAGAACGAAACTGTTAAATCTTAGCTCTGTTATAATTGTTGTTTTACCCTTTTTAATTTGTTTTTATTATTGTTGTTATTTTGTTATAGTTATTTTAAATGAATTGTACTTATTATTAAAGTTCAATTTTAATTTAAGCTACATTTCTTCTTATTGAAATTTCAAAATAACAAAATTTTGAAAATAAAAAAATGTTGTAAAAATGCATAAAATTTTGTGAATATATATTGTAAAGAATAATCATTAATCCTCATATTTTTCAACTTTTAAAATAAATAAAAAGTTATTATAATAAATGTAACTAAACAAAATCCTTCCTTGTTGGTCTGATTTCGGATACACCGAGTATTTATTACTTAAGACAATGGTATTATATCGAATTATACATTTTAAGATTGAGTCAAGTTTTTGGCGCTATTTCTAGGGAACGGAATTATTTTCAGTGTAGTATATTTTGTCAATTACATTTTCTTTTTCCATTTATTTTCTATTTTACTAACTCTTTTTCAGTTTTATTTGTTTTCTTTTAATGTTTGCTATTTTGCAGGAGTTAAGTACTATTCGTGTAAATCTACATGTGTTTTTTAAGTTACTATTCACATCAGGCACTATTCACTATACTATTCATAATTATAAAAAATAAAAATTCTAAAAATTAAAAAAAAAATTTTGTTGGGTTCTTTGTAATATATTTATTCTATTAGTTTTAGGTTTTTGACTTAGAAAGGAAACATCATAAAATTTTAGATTAAATTGTTTATAATACTTAATAATAAATTATGTTTTTGTGAAAAGTATTCTTTGAAGAAGTTCTGTATTGGGACTGGTATTGGTTCAAAACTCTTTTCTATAACTAGTTACTTTTGAAGACTCTCCCAACATCAGTCATTCTTGGAACGTTGTTCTAACTAGGAGATTGGCTTTTAAGGAGCCTTTGCTTTGCCAATCTTTCGTGGGAATATTTTTAAAGGATATAATTCTAAAAATCTACAAAATAAATAAGGCGGATGTTTTTCACTCATTTTTTTATTCCCCCCAAATAAAGAAAAGCTTAGAATCTCGTTTAGAAAATTGAGTAAATATTTTAAACAATTTGTATACTGCTTTGTTTTCGTGTTTCTAAAACTCATAGATTAATTAGGAAAAGTTTAGAACCAAATTTAGTCTCTGTTATGTCTTCATATTCATCTAAAGTGGCCAATGATGAAAGTATTCATAATGAAAACATTGATGATTAACAAATCATTAATCCTATTCATTCAATGCAAGATTATTTCGAACCACCTCGAGAATCTGCTCCTTTTAATGCCTACAAGTTTAGGTTTAAACTAAGAATGATCAATTTACTTTCAAATTTTCATGGTTTAGAAGCTGAAAATCCTTTGTTGCACCTTAGAAAGTTTGAAGATGTTTGTGCTACCTTCACTGATCAGGATGTTTCAAATCAAATTGTTAGGCTAAAGTTTTTCCTTTTTCTCTAAAAGACAAGGTTAAAACTTGGCTTACATATTTAAAACCTACGTCAATTAGTGCATGGCAAGAAATGCAAACTGAGTTTTTGAAGAAATTCTTTCCAACTCATAAAACCAATGCTTTGAGGAAACAAATTCAAAATTTTTCTCAGAATGCAATGGAAGTCTATTTTTAGTGTTAAGAACATTTTAAGGATTACATTTTAAGGATTTGTTAAACTCTTGTTCATATCATGGTTTTGAAAAATGGCATTATATTAGTTTCTTTTATAAAGGTTTAGCTCCTGAAACCTATCAATTCATTGAAAAAATGTGTAATGGAGAATTCTTTGATAAAGAACTTGATGAAGTGTTAGATTTTTTTGGATAACTTGACTGAAAACTCTCAATATTAGCGACATGTTAATTCTAATGGCTCAATTAGATCTAATCTTAGTAATGCTGAAAAAGGTGTTCATTAACATAGTCAAGTTAATGATCTAAGTGCTAGGATTGCTAATTTGTCCAAAAAAATTGAAGCCATGGAACGTAAAAATGTTCAAAAACCTTAGTTTGAAACTTTGTGTAGTTTTTGTTAAACTCTAGGTCACTCAACTTATGACAATCTAGTTTTTAATAAAGAGTCCTATGAACAGGTGAATTATACAAATCAAATGGATCAACATAGGAAACCTTTTCCAACTCCACACTCTAACACATATAATCCGCAATGGAGAAATAATCTTAATTTCAATTAGAGGAATGATCAACCACAACAACCACCAACTCAAAATTTTCAAAATCATCCACCATTTCCACGACAACCTCAAAATCCACAATTTCCTTTAGATTCACAAAATTTCCAAAGGCCTCCTCAAAATTTTCCGCCTTTTGAAAATCTTTATTCTTTAGTTCAATCTCTTGAAGAAACTTTGCAATCATTCATGCATGCTCGAAAAGCATTCACTAAGAAACGGGAAGTTCGTAACACTCGTACTTTATAAGACATTCATGAGATTAAGAAATCAATTTCTTAGCTTACTTCTACACTTGCAATTAAAGATAAAGGCAAATTTCCTGCTCAACCTGTATATTATACTTCTGCTAAGAAATAGTTGAGGGTGTGTTAGTTCAAATTGATACATTTCACTTCCCAGTAGACTTTATTGTTTTGGCTATGTCACCTGTTTCCACTTCAAATTTTCAAATCCCTATTATTTTAGGTCGTCTATTTCTTGTAACTTCAAATGCCTTGATTCATTGTGGAAATGGTATCCTAAAATTGCCTTTTGGAGATATGACTTTTGAATTCAAGTCGTTCAATATGTTTAAACAATCTACTAATTTGAAAAATTGTGAAACTAAACCAATTATGAAAGATCAGTCTTTGGTTGATGAAGCATATGAACTTGCAAATTTGATGATGAAAAAAGGTGATGCCTACAAATCTTATTCTTGAAAAGATAATTCTATTAATAAAGATTCTATTTTGAAGGAAAATTGTCCTAATCTAGAAAAATGTGAAGAAAGTGCTTGGAACATTTTTAAAAAGAGTCTATTTATATCTAAATATTATTCATGTCATTCTGAAATCTTTCTAGTTTAGATAGTATGGATGT
>CAMOHE010025454.1:14486-46041 GCA_946598075.1 Artocarpus hirsutus | reverse complement strand
GGGTAATCGTGCCCAAAGACGTAACCGCCGCCCTCTTCACATCTCACCGTTTCTCAATGTTCTATCATTTTTTATAGAGTCAATTTTCCTAACCATGCTTTCCAACTTATAACAACATATATTAATTCATTATGTTCCTCGCTAATCAAAACAGGGCGAGTTCATGTCATAGTTTCATATGTAATTCTCATATAATAGCAGTTCAACATAGATACATATATCTTGTGATAAAACAATCAATTTAAATTCCATAAAAATCTCACAAAAGATGAGTAATAGAATCCCTACATTTCAAGCTTCTCAACAATCTTTTAATCTCCAAATTTAATTAACGTAAGCTCCACACACCCTTGATCCTAAGGTGTGTATAAGGACAATTAAAACTAAAGCACAACATGTAACCACATCCATAAATGAATTAAGTGTAAATCTATAGATTTCAGTCTCTAATAAGATTCATGAATAACTTAGGATGGTTTTGAAAAGATTGTAAGACATTCAGGGATTAGAAGGTGAGCAAAGTTGGGTTCACTATCTACAATTAGCACATGGGTTAATGGTGATATACTGCCACTGGTAGGTTTACTAGTTTCCATTTCGAGAATTGAAAAATTCGTAGAAAATAAAATATAACTCCGATTTAAGCTCATGATAGCTCATTGGAGAGCTCAAGATGTCTACTTTTAAAATATGTAAACCAATTTACAAAATTCATTTTAATCTAATCCTAAAATTTCAAGAAAGAGCTACTGTTCATAAAGATAATACAAGGTTTATGGAATATTAAGTTTTTCTTTAACTCAAAGCATATTATCCTTGTTCAAAGTCTCAAAATCATTCTAAAATATGCAGCATGCATTATTAATCAATAAACATATTCTCATGAGTTTTATACCAAAATCATCATCAAACCATATTTCTAGCCTTTCTTACAAATAATGAGGAAAACATACTTAAGTTTGCTTTTTAAGCTTAAAACCTTAAAACATCAATCTTAAAGTTATGGAAACCGGTTTTAAACATTCCTAGCATGTTTGTAATATTGTTCATAAATGTTCAAATATGCATGTTAACCTAATTAGAAATTTACATGGAGAAAACATATACTAAAAACCAAGTTTGAATTAAAGAAAACTTACCTCAAAACTCCTTTGAAAAACACCAAAGTTTGGGTTAAAAATCAAGCTTAAATTGACTCCAAAACGGCTTCAAACGTGGCTGGGAATTATAGTTGTCGTGGTTGCAAAGAGAGCTTTATGCCTTGTGTCTTTAGTTAGAAATTGAAGTGAGAAAGGAGAGAATGAGAAACTAGAGAAGAAAGTAGTGATGGTTGAATAAATAGGCATCAAAATAATTGAGTAGCGGGAGAGAATTAAATGAGCATTAAAAAGAAAATATTATCATGTCTCCCATGGAGACTTTTAGCAAATAATGTCAACATAATTGAGGGGGCAAATAGGACAAGTTGTGGAAGAAGATGAATGAAGCATTAATAAGGTGGTTAAAAAAATATATCGATGTCTCCTGGTAGTTGAGAGTGAATTAATTCTATGTCTCTAAATGATAAGGATACTATTTAATTGAGCATTAATGTATAGGGGACAAGGTTGGTAGGGGTGAGTGATAGGTAAATTTTGAATGTTTCTTACGAAGACTTAATAAGAAATTCTAAAGTAACAATTTATTTATATGATTTTTATAAAAATTATACCCGTTAAAATAATGGGTGTTTTACATATATAGTCTTCACAGGAAAAAACTGCCTAGAAACGACGTCATAGTAATAACAAAGCCTCATTTTAGAAAGCGACGTCATTTTATGAGGTCGTCAAAATGAGACGGAAACGACAATTCTTGAAAATGAAATTACGGGAGCCATTTTCGAAAACGACAATATTATAGGAAAGATATTAATTGCTCAACTCCTCCATTTGTTCACCCATAACTCTGCAGCACCTAAGATTTGAACCAGGGAAAAAAATATAGCACCTCATATCAAAAGCTTAAAGATCATTGCAACAAAGTTAGATAATCACATATATAAACAGACGTTATAATTAAACAATGAATTCCGAAATAGATATTGTTCCAAAGATTTTTTGCATGTTGATTCCCACTGACCATGGATATCCACTAATTAACTTGTTTAAGGAATACAAATCATCAAACAAGAGCTTAATATTCACAGCTTTTGCTCTTTTCTTCATTTATTAAGATTTAAAAAGGTTCACACAAGGTACATGCCAAGTACTTGACAAAATTACACCTCTACATGAACAAAACAAACAAAGATTCCAGTACTAAAAAAAATTAAAGAAAAAATCATAAGGTTCTAGTAATTAAAACAGCTATTTTACATGCTGATCTTACATTCAGAAAGCTAATGAAGTTGCATATTATTAATTAGTCCAATTCAAGCCACCAAAGCAACAGGACGTTTGTAACTTTGGCTGTTCTGTTGTTGCCTGTTAACTGGGCTTTTAACAGACGCTCCTGCTGTCCCAAAACAGAAATACTGGCTCTTGAACTTCTTACCATTATTGGCATTGCCTTGTTGTTTCACCATATTGGGATTTGGACCCTCAATCACCACTTGTTTTGAGCAAGATGGTCCAGCAATATCACCATCAATGAAGACACCCTTTTGTTTATCCCACGAGCTCGGCGAAGAAATCGACGATTTCGAGAACGAGCTGGAGCGAGACCGGTGCTGCGGGACCGTTATGATCTGGGGTATGGCCTGCATGACGCCATTCCTTATTCCTGAAGCTAGCTTCTTCTTTGCAGATGGACTTGACTGGTTACTCCTCGCGGAGAGTGTTCTTTTGTGGTTGTTGGAAGGTGACGAGGGCTTGGAGAATCTCTTCCTAAGTGGGGTCGGAGGATGATCAACATCCGATCTTTTGTTGTTTGACTCAACATTTGAACCTTCGTTTTCTCCCACAGATTTCTTGTTTTTCTGATTTATCTTGTCTTTGATCCGTGGCCAATTGAGGACTTGTTTGAATATTTGTGCCGCATTGTTTACAGAACTAGGCTTAGCACTTGCGAATGAGCTCCGGTTTTCAATGGCAGCCGAGTCATACGGAGTTAGGTCCAATGAAGCCGGGCTAATTAGTCCTCCAGTGCTGCCATGACCAGCACTGGCGTCCGAGACATTCTCGATCCCTGTGTACAAGAATATTTCGGTGTCAGATATTCGGAACGAAGATCCAGGGCTGCCGCTTCCATTGCCCTGCATTTTTAGCCGGGATACAATAACTTTTCGGGTATCGAGGTCCTGAGAACCTAACATCCCTCCAGCTGAGACTAACTGCCTGATAAGTACATCCGATGAAGCGGAAGGAGGCCTTTGCCTTAGGTAATCTAGCGGGGTCATGCCATCAGCGTCGGTGACATTGACATCAATGGACTTTGCAGTCATCAGGAGCTGCACAAGTTCTGCGTGGACGTTGCCAACGATTGCCACGTGAAGAGCAGTTCGGTCTTCATTGTTCTTCACGTTGATGATGTCCTGAATGTCGAAAACTTTCCCGCACACCAATTGCCTCAGGAGCTCAATTTGTCTGTCTATTCTTTTGAAAGCGAGAGCTTGGAAGCCGGACACAGCTTTGTGGAGAAAAGTCTCACCGGCGTTGTTCTTGAGATGAACTGATGAAGGAGATGCAGATATTAGAGCTTCAACTGAGACTAATTGGCCCCTATAAGCAGCCACATGCAAGGCTGTGTTGCCTTGGTGGTCAATGGAGTTTATCATGTCAAAAGTCTCTATGAGATATTTCACTATCTGCATCATCAAACAGGATTGAAAGATTAGTTTCAAAATATTGGTCTGAAAACATATTTCTCAAAAGGGATCTAAGAGAAAACAATGTTATTATTAAGGTTAGAAATTTTGTAAATTGCTTGCCAACTTTCTTTACTCTTACAAAATTTAAAAGACTAACAAATCTCCAATAATAATTATAAAAAGAAAGAGTAATTGCTAAATATTTACACTTCATTAAAAATCCCTTAAATCATTTATTTGAGTTAATGCCAGTTGTCAGTTATATAATATTTTTCGATTTTTCATTCAAAAACTATAAACTCGGTTTTATTTTCTTTTGAAGCTTTGATCAAATACAACGAAATGTGTAAGGCTGACCTCAACTTGGCCTCTGCCTGCAGCTGTGTGCAGAATAGTTGAGCCATGAACGTCCCTATAACCCAAAACATCAGAACAATCCGCAAGAAGTTCCTTCAAAATCCTCAAATTCCCACCTCTAGCAGCAGCATGGACAGCCCTATTCATCATCTCCCACTTGTAAACCGTCGGAATATCCCCGATCCGCTCCTCCAACTCCCCCCCGCCTTTCCCCGTCGATGCAAACCTTGGAGAAGACGCAAAGTCCAGCAGCAGCCTAAAAACACCACAATTCTTGCTCCTGGCTGCAGCATATAGCACATCAGTCACACCATACTCTCCTTCACCAAACACAAGCAAAGGGTTCCTCTCAAGCAGTTCTTGCACAAATCCCAAGTCCCCGGCCGATGCAGCCGTGTAGATTAGCCACCCGCCATATCCCGCCCGGATAAGAGAGTTCTTATTCTTCCCTCCTTTTTTGGACTCGCAATAAAGGAAGAGCTTCCGCGCAACCTGCGAGCGGCATTTTGCGACATCATGGAACTGCTCCTCGTCATCCCACACGGTCTCCAGACGCCGAATTCGGCGCAGGGAGGTGAGCTTGATGAGGTGGTTGCTGTCTATTTTGAGGAGTTCTCTGACCAAGTCATAGTGGCCATTGGCGGCTGCCCAATCAATTGGAGAAGCGTACCACCATTGGTCTCCGGTGCTTTCCCACCGAAGTGGAAAATATGTTGGAGGCATTTCTCAAGGTGTTATGGAAACTTAGAGAGATTTATAATAAGCAAAAAGCTTTTTCAGCAATCCTTGATCCAAAAGTCTTCTGAGACAGTTCAATATGATAAATGTTATTATGACCAACTTATAATAGTCAGCTATATATGGTCCTAAGAAGAATAACAATATGAATTAAGATTCACTATTTCTGGATTTATTGAACAAGTTAAGATAAGGGGAAAAAACCCGAGAATATTAACTAAAGATGAGTAAGTTTTGAGTTGATTAATGAGCAAAAATATATGAGAATAAGAAATGGAAATTATTGTAGCTAATTTTCTTAGTGAAAAATAAGCTTACCTACAACAACCCTTTTGATAAATTAAAGGCTAAAGCTGTCACAACAACCTTTTTGACATTAATGGGAATTAAGAAGTTGATCAACTGCCTGTGTAATCAAAACCCTATTAGAATTCTGACAGAGAAAATGAAAGTATAACAGAAAGAACGGTGTGGGAAATAAAGAATACCTTATTACAAGATTTATGCCAACAAGTGAAAGAAGAATAATAATCAATAATATATTATATTACTAACTGGTGGATATGGGAAAGGAAACAGCCATGATTGCTTACACAAATGGAACAGAGAAAAAAGAAACAAGCCTTTCAAGGGAAAGTTGAAGGAGGGAAGAAGAATATAGTAAAACAAAAGTTTAATAATTAATTCCCAAAAAAACAGATAATTAATTACTCAAATAAAGATTGTTTGTAATTTTTTTTCATTTAAGCTTTTGTGGGCGGAAAAGAAACAGCCCAGAAAGAAAAGGGAGAAGAAAAGAACATTGTTTGGTATTATCTTATAGTAGTGGGTGGTGAAAGTGAGATAAAGATTCTAAGATAATGATGTTGATAACTGGTTTTTTAGATGTCTAAAAAGGTGTTATTTTTGCTGCCATAGTTGGTGAGAATACGGCTGGTAAAGTCTTGTGTTGTATTTGTGTCAGTACTATTATAACACGATATGATTATGTTGAACAATTAATAAATGTGTCTAAAATACAAACACGAACACGACACGCTTATAATACGCGTAACACGATTATTAAACGTGCCTTGTTAAATTAACACAATTATAACACGTTAATAACACAATTAAAAACAAAACATACTATTTATTTTAAAAAAAAATTAATAACAATATTTTTAAAATAATAAATTTTTTTTACTATATAAATTCTTTTTACTTATAATTTTAATAGTTTTTTTAGTTATAATTTTAACTATAATAGCTTTTTTAGTTATAATTCAATATTTAATTATTATTAAATGTTTAAACTGTATTTTTTTTTCCAATCTTTAGATTTTAAAAAGCCAAGATTAGAAAAAATGCGTTAAAGCTATCAATAGCTCCAAGCCTCCACACACACGAGAAAGAAAGAAAGAAGCCGCCTTTATATAGAGAAGAATGAGAGGAAGAGTCTCATTTTCTTTCTATGTGGGACTTTTGGATTAACACTACTCACAATATATATATTAAAAACCCTTATTTAACATCAAACTCTCATCAGCAGGGTGGTAGTAATTAAGCGTGTTAAACGTATTAGTATAAATCCAACACGTTTATTTTCGTGTTATTCGTGCCAATCCATTTTATGGCCCAATTAATATACGTGCGTGCCAAACCCATTTATCTCGTGTCGTTCTTGTATCGTGTCATCGTGTCGTGTCCGAAATTTCTGGCCCTTAGGTGAGAATGATGTAATATTGGAGGTCACAAGCTAAAATCAGTTAAAGAAAGACATTAGTAATCATACAAAGATGTTGGACAAATTATATAATATATGAGGGTTTTTATTTTTAAGTTAATGATAACATATTATTGTAATTTAATTCTTTTTCCTCGTTCAGTCCTTGCAAGTTAAAGGACTATAGTACTTTATTCTGCATATGATTATTTTTATTTATTTATTTTATTGGTTCAATCCTTTAATTTAATGTTATCCTTTACTTTATTCTTTGGCTAGTTGAATACTCTATTACTATGATGTCCATGCGTGTTTCATAAGCGATACTTTAACTTCACATTAATCCATACATGCATATTTTATCCTGATTTTTCTAGATTTTGTCTTTGATAACAAATTATAAGGTATTTTATTTTTGTATCCTGATTTTTCTAGATTTAGTCTTTTGAGAACAAGTTATAAGGTCTTTTATTTTTATCCTGATTTAGGGTCTTTTATTCTTATCCTGATTTTTCTAGATCTAGTATTTGATAAAAAAAATAATAAGGTCTTTTATTCTCATTTAAATTTCTCTAGTCTAAGAGTTGAAAAAACCAATCACCGACTATGAATATTGTAGTGTAAATGGTCGGTGGCTTATTCAAACCTTATCTTATGATTCATTTCATCTAATAAAATGCCTACTTTTGTAGATGATTCTCTGATTGAACTCACAACGTTTGATTTTAATGTTGTTAGATTTGGACTTAAAACTCACCACTGTCATGTGATAATTGTGGCATGTAGAGGATGTTGGAAAATACGTACAACGTTTACATGCAATAACTTTTGTTTGGTATAACTAAAATGTTTCATTATTTCTCTTAATATTCCCAGTCTTTACCCAGTTAAGTAATTAACAAGTATCAGAAAGTAAAATTTTATATCCAATCACTTCTTAAACCTTACCTAATAAACTAAATTTTGACATCAAGTTTTTGTTTGATGCGCAAAGAGAAAAATGATCATTTATGGCTTATTTTTTTTAATACGACTATAGTCGCCATACGCGTATCAATAAAAAATAAATTAACTAAAAGTAAAAAGTATTACTGACCAATAAGGCGGTCGTCTAGTCTTATTTAGCTTACTTTTAAGTGGCTTGATAGATGAGAGGTCTCAAGTTTAAGTCTTATATGAAGCACTTGAGATTATTTTTAGACCACTAACTCAATATTCATTAGCATGGCGCATTTCATCCATGATGTAAGTAGTTATGACTCAATATCCACGAGGGTTAAACCTAGCATGGTATGTAATGGATGGTTAAACCTCTCCATCGAGAGTAGACTACAATATATAGAAAGATCAGGTTTTGGGAGATATTGGTGACCTGTATGGTTGCTCGGATGTCGTTTAAAGAGGCCCAAAAATGCAACCACTCAAAGTCTTGGAAAGCAGACTGATCTAAAAGCAAAAGAACCCCATGTGAGGACCAGCTTTAACTATTTGGATAACTCATTCAAAAGCTATAATGGAGGATGGATGGTGCATTTACCCGCTTTAAACGACAATAATTCATGTCATTTCCAGTTCAGTTGCCTTCCTCTCCCAAATCGTGTCAATTTTATTTTTTTTTTTGCTTTTCTTTTTTCTGCTTCCACTAGTCCTTTTCTTTACCTTGATGAATCCGCACTCCACATGGGCAGCAAAATATACTAGAGAGGGTTTGACTCCAAAATCCCTCGGGGATGGAGCGACCCATAGATGAGGCTGGCCTCCCTTTAAACTTTTTTTCTTTTAGTTTTGTATTTTATTTTTGTAAAATTCTACGTCTTTTTATTTGCCTTATCTTATTAGTTTAGTCATTATCCTAACTAATTATTTTTTGGCCTCGCCCCTGTATTGAAGCGACTTTTTTTCGTATTTGGATATGTAACAATATAGTTTTAGTTAAAAAAAGTGTTGCGTAGTAAATTTTGTTTCTCTTTTTAATCCCAAACATATTTTTAGTTATAAGATTGACTTCTATTTCCTTTTTTTCATAGAAAGATTTACTTTTATTTCATCACAACATTTAGATATAACCTAAAGGATCTGTCTTACAAAAGACTACAATAATGGATTAGTGCTCAACAAAATATACCATCCAAGCAAGAATAAGTTTGTACCACTCAACCAATACCTTACACTAAAAAGATAGGCACGATGAATGTGCTTATAATCCATGCGGCAAGAGAATTTCTTCCCATTAGATTTATTCAGGATAAAAAATTCTATGGCCCTAGTAGCCAGTTACTAAAATGGGCATAGGTAGAGTTGGTAACAGAATTCTAATTTCTTACATAATTCGTATACTTAAAAAATGAAACTAGTTACATGTAATGAAACAAAAAATTAATTATTAAGGAAATTGTGTGTACATATAAATGCAATTCTTCCAATCTTAGATCATGGCTTTGTTTGACCTTATATTGTAACCATAGAGAATAAAGCAACCCCATTTTATAAAAGTATTGGTAAATGTTCTTTACTCGGGTGAGTCATGTATTGAGAGTAAGGTAAGTCCTACATGACTCAAAATTCGGGTGACTCAATGGAGTGTCATTTCAATCTCACAACCGACTTCTAATAAGTTTCAACTATTACAATATAAAATTCTCACGTGCTATACTATTTTAATTTTAACTTATAGTTTTAACTATGTTACCAAAACTCTGGTTTTACAACTACTTGTGTAGGCCTTTATTGTAAATGTGTATGACCCACCAAGTTAATAACATCAAAGGAAAAAGGGTTAAAAGTGTGCACAACTTTTGGATATATGTTTAGGAATAGGATATATAGAGTTGTCCCCACCATGTTAATGTATCTAGGTATCGGGAAGCAAGGGAATGCGACTTCCACCTAACTCTTGGGCCCAGGGCTTGTAGCACTAGCATATGCAACCACACAATAAAAGGAAGGGAATAACCATATTACTTTGTTGGGTTTCTCTTGGGGAGATGATTTTTTTTACCATTGAATCTCTTCAAAATAATAATTCTAATATAAATCTAAATTTTAAAAACTAGAATCCTACTTATTTTTTTGGTTCCCATCGAAGAAGTTCCTACCTTATTAACGGAGTTTTAAAAAAAAAAAAAAATAGCTTTCATTGTCTCTCTCGGCAAAAGCATATACTGTATTGGCTTTTCAGATAGTGCCATGTTTTCCTTTTTTCATTTTTCTTCCACCCTTTTTCTCCCAAAAGCGAAAATTGCTTGTCCTCAATCTGACGCGATGTCTGCTCTCATTGCAAGAATAACGAAGCTTAAAAAAATTAAAAATTAAAAATTAAGAAATAAAGAAATCAGGGTAAGGATATATGAAGATATGCACGCTGATGCCACGGAGTCATAAAGTAAATTCATTTCACTAGGAGTTGTTCTATGTGAATATACCAATTAGTTGCGTTAGTTTTCTTTTTTTCTTTTTTTCTTTTTTTTATAAAGGAAACTATTGTGGAACTCTAGTTAGATCTCTATTTTACCACCTTGTCTTGGGGCTTAATAAATTTTACTACAGTGAAAACAGTGGAGTTAATTACGTATTTGTCCATTATACAAATAGGGAACAAAAAAAAATGCCCATGAATTGTGCCATTTACACACAAGTCCGTGAAAATGACCCTTTTCTACTTTTTGCTAACCACCCTTAAAACTAGGAACATGATCATTATGTTTTATTACTACATTATGATGGACAGATAGACAATTTTTTAAACATAGGACACCTTTTAAATTGAATGTCTTGAAATGATCATTCTGTGTAACCATGTCAAGTGTTACTGGTTTGTTTAACACGTCTATTTCAATCAACAAACAGTGTAACTTAACAATGTAAAAAATAAAAAGTTATTGTAATGTAAAACTCTTATGTGCTATAGTTTTTAATTCAATAATTTCAGTTTTAACCGCTCTCCTAAAGTCATAGTCCAAAAAGACCATCCATATGTACGTTAATTGGGTCCAACATTTAGCTTGATGAACAAGGTATACCCCTCTATGGCGAGCAAATAGAATTCGGTAAAGGTTTCTCCGTTGGTCATCATATGTCTATCAAAGTGACAATGCATAATATAAAGGCTAGAACATACTAGAAGAAAACGACTACCACCAAAAAACAAAATAAAAAGATAAATGAACAATGGAAAAGAAAAAAAAAAAAAAAAAAGGGTAATCCAAACCTGACCTCGTTATGGGGCCAAACAAAGGACATGGTGACATGGTAAATTTTTGCCACAATGTTGAACGATAACTTATCAAAGCTTGTCCCATTATTAAAGATAATAAACCGTACCATTTTCCATTGAGGATCCTAAAAGAAACACATATAATTTCTATTTTTCTTTCTTCTTCTTCTTCTTCTTTTTTGTTTTTCCTTTTGAAAGAAACAAATTTTAAGCGGTACAGGGACATATTATATGCTATATATCATTGCTACTGTTTTTATCTTCCTCTTAGACGACTTGACCTCAATCATTTCCACACATGGAAGACAAAAATTCCTAGAGGAATCCCAGAAGATTGATTTTTATAAACAGAGATATATGTTTACCCTAAACCTAGCATAGTACTAGTTAAACAAATATAGAATGTATTTAGTAACACAGTTAAAACTAAAAGCTGAAACGATTTTACTGTAGCATACGAGAGCTTTACTCGTTAACAGTTTCAACTATATAGTTGAAACGGAGTTGCCAAACACACCTGAAAAATTAATTATGGCATAGCCTATATATTGTATACACAATACAAGAATTTTGAACGGAGTATGTTTCCTAATCTTCTAAAGTCAAGAAATAATTCAAATTAAAATACAAATTTTATAAAAATATATATCTACAAAATAAACAAAACAGATATATTCTAAAGTCAAGTAATAATTGTCAACTTTTCCTAATATAAGTATCCGAGCTTACTATTGTAAAAAATGACAACAATTAAGGCAAAGACTTCACTTGCTTTGCCGAGTAATAATATATTGAGGCTTTTTTTTCATTTTTATACATCGATATCTCATTCCCACTTCTTAAAAAACCTTCTTTGACTAATGATATAGATATCACTTAGTTATCAAATTTCGCCGCAAGTACCTCCTAATTCTGATCATAAATATATACTCTGTGTGTGTGTTTTTTTTTTTAAAAAAAATTTTACGTCGTTTAGTTCATGGTCATTGTCTAGACAAGCCATTTGCTTAGTCAGGGCGAGGAAGAAACATGAAAATAAGGCCTGCCTGACTAGGGACAAGTTTTTATTTGGTCAAGAAAAATCAGAAAACGACAGTAGAGTACACACCACACGGTAGACATTAAACGTGTCGTTTCTCAGTGAACAACAATATATACAACAAGTAGAAAAAAAATGTTCATCACAAGATAAAACATACAAAAATTGTTGAACATTAATTCATGCCGGTTCACAAAACGACGGGATTTTGAAATTTAAAACGGTTTTGTCGTTACAGAAAAACAAAAAGGGCATGGTCTAAAAAACTACAAGAAATTCGTACGCCGTTTCTCAAGTAAACGACAGCGCATTTGAAACAACAACGATTTTAGCAACTTCTTAATACGAACAACATGTCGTTTAACAGAGGCATAACAATTTACATGAACGACATGTCGTTTTAATATGCAGAAGACGCGAAAGTCTAAACAATTGTGGAATATGGTATGCGAAATATAAGAGCAAGTCCTTAAAGATGAACCGCGTGTAATTCTTCCTCGAAAACGAAAGGAGTCTTTAAAACAAAAAGGATGCTAAATTTGCCTCCTTAGAATAAACGACGAGAAACTAAGCACACGCGAGTGGCCACATGTCGACTCTCTGGTAAAAATACGAAACGAAAACGACATGTCAACCTACAGCTAGATATAAAAGATCAAACCATAAATTTAATGTCGTTTCTACAAAAGAATCGATGTAGACAGTTGGTTATAAGAGAAACGCCAGCAAATTCTGAAATAAGTGCAACAGGTTAAAAAAATATGTCGCTTCACTATTAGTTGACAAGGCAAATTTCGTGTATTTTGGCAGATAACAGGGCAAGGCATGGCAACGATATTCAGATCACAAAACGACGTATCATTTTTCAATTTATATATTTTATAAAAAACTTTTTATTGGTTTTTTTTAGCAGATCACATTTTATTGGTTGATATTCATTTAATAATTACAGCACTATTATTTTCAAATAATTAAAAATTTAAAATTTTATTTTTACTAATTGGAAAACTTATGACAAAAAAGTAGATAAAGTATTTAAATTATCATTTTATACATTAGAACATAAAATAAAACAACACAAGTTTACGGTTACTTGTGCTATTTACACACAAGTCCGTGAAAATGACCCTTTTCTACGTCTTGCTAACCACCCTTAAAACTAGGAACACGATCATTATGATTTATTACTACCTTATAATGGACAGATAGACAATTTTAAACAGAGGACACCTTTTAAATTGAATGTCTTGAAAAGGGTTTTTTGTTAGGGTTTTTTCTTTTTCTCATTTTCATAAGCACCCTGCATCTCCTGGGATGGTTACGGGGCCGGAGTCTAGCGTCATCTTTAAATGATTCTCTGAACTCACAACCCCTTGAGGGTATGGTCTAACATAATGGCGTCATTGGTGGCTGCCATTGGCGGCTTGGCGGCGCAATGGGCATACCTAGTGGAGAGGAGCCTTCTTGCTTTGTGAGCTGGAGGCTTTGAATGAGTTTGCATTGGTAATCTTTTGGCCTCGATGGGAAGATGGACCTATAGTGATGTCGTTTTCTTGGGTTGGCAAAGGAGGACAGCGGAGATTTGGTCGGGCTCTCCATTAGTTTTCTGGTAGGTTCATAAAGTCCTTGTCCTCATTTGACGATGGTCGACTTATCACTAGTGTCTTCATCATCAACGATTGGATCTTACCTATTTGTTTTATACTTTGTGTTTATCAAATAAAATCAACAGTGTTTTCGTCATTTAGAAGTAGGTTATTTTTTGTGTTTTGTTGGCTTGTCCTTGTAATAATAGAGATGGTCTCCTTGCCCCTGATTTTTGTTTGTTTGTATCTTCTGCTTATTATCAATGAAAGGTGTATAGGTATCCAACTAAACCTTAGTTTAGTCCGTGTCGTATGTTCTCTTTGCTTAAGTTTGTAGGTCTTTTCCATCGATTGTGGTAGGTTTTCGAAACGAGCATTTGTCATGCTCTATTGTATGTGTCGAACAGGCTTTTCCTCTTTGGGTCTCTACACTTGAATTTAGTCCCCATACTTCATCTATCTTTCTTGGTGGATCCAGTTACTATTTGGGGTTGAATTCTTCCACAATTGATAATCTCATACAACTATACTTGTACTTGTTTTAGTTTCAATGAAAGTTAACATTAACATCCATAATTTTAATAACCCACGTCCAATTGCACAAGAACTCGCTGTTGTGCAAGAACCCGAGCTCCGAAGTCGTCATAATCGCCATTACCGCCGTTGTCTCCATCGTTGCCGTCGTTCTCTCCATCGCATCGACCTTCCCCGTTCTTTCTTTGTCACGATCAAGGAGAAATTGTTTGCAGTGTTGTTCATGGCTGAGAGCCCGTCACAATTGACAAGATTCGGTAGCTTTTGTATTGCCGAAGTCGCAGGTGATGTTGATGATAGAGTCAAAGCAAGATCTGTAAATTCGCAATTGTTTGAGGCAATCTCCATTCATTTCACTACATTCCATGGCGGTGGCTCATGCGATATCCAACCTTCATGATCTTCGACGGCCAAATCTCCTTATGTCTAGAGTGAAGATGATCCATTGATGATTTATTTTTTAGATCAGCTTTTGATCAAAAAAAAAATGATGATCCATGGATGAGCTTTTCGTCTGGTTTATGGTGTTTCTTTTGAGTTTTTTGACATCGCTTGGACGTGTTTTCCAATTGTTAGCGATGTCAGCGATACTTGCGATGTCCAGCGACATCATTGGTAAAGTTTTTTATTTACACAGAAAAATGGTACTTTCATGGAAATATTGTACTAGTTGGGTTCAATTTACTTTATTGGTAAACTTTTGAATTTACATATAAATACAATATTTATATGTAAAAACTATATTTCCCCCCGTGACAAAGTCGCATGCACCGGTGACGTTCTGCGAATGCACCAATAAATTTTTAGTTCACATGTAAATAGAGTATTTACAAAAATTTTATATTTTTTGGTAAATATCGTATTTCTTAGCCGTCGGAGGTTTCACGAAGTCACTGATAAATTTTTATATTTATAAGTAAATATTGTATTTCTTGGTAAATACCGTATTTCTAAGCCACCAACGGTTCGGCAAAGTAGTTAGTGAATTTGTGTATTTACATGATAAAAAAAATATTTCTTTGCAAATATCGTATTTCATAGCCGATGGCGGTCCGACGAAGTGCCAGTAAATTTTTATATTTACATAATAAATATGATATTTCTATATAAACATTGTATTTTTCGACCGCTAGTGGTCTGGTAGAGTCGCCAATGAATTTTGTATTTACACAATAAATACAGTATTTTTTGGTAATTTCACCGGTGAATTTTTATATTTACACGACAAATACGGTATTTCTTAGTAAATATCGTATTTCTCGACTGTCGACGGTACAACAAAGTCGCCTTTGAATTTTGGTATTAACACGGTAAATACAAAATTTCCTGATAAATATTGTATTTCTCAAACGTCGACAATCCGAGAAAATCGCCTGTGAATTTTTGTATTACATGATAAATACGGTATTTCTTTGTAAATATTATATTTTTCAACCGCCGACAATTCGACAAAATTGCTAGTAAATTTTTATATTTATATAATAAATACAGTATTTCTCGATAAGTATTGTATTTTCCAACCAACGACGGTCTGACGAAATCCCCGGTGAATTTTTGTATTTATATAGTAAATATAAATACAGTATTTCTCGATAAAAATTATATTTTCTAACCGCCGACAACACCGGCAAAAGAAGAGGTTGAGAGATATAAAACATAAAAATGTGGGGGTATTGTGAGGTTTTTGTTCTCAATTTCTCATGAAATATTACTCAATTTTTTATTTACTAAGGTTTGGCCTAAATATATTATTTTACTCTTTTTCTTTTTTAATCTACGAAAATGTGCAGCATTAGAAGTATAAGGACCTTTTTTTTTATCGTCCCTTGTAGATAGAAAAATATTATCTTACAGCTCATATAATAATTAACAAGGGAACAAAATTCCATCTTCAAAGTTTTAACTTGCTTAGAATCAACATGAAGAACCCCTTCATGAACTCAGAAGTTTCAGTCAACATATGATCAAAAGGAAACGTAAAAAATCTAGAGATAAACCAATTTCAACTTCTCAAGTCCATCATCCATTGTTGCCACCTACGCGATGTAATGAGAACCTGCAATTTTTTTTTTTTTTCAAACAGTGTGTCAGAATCTATTATGTACAACTGAATCAAGGGTGTACGGAAATTTTCACACATAACTTGAATCATTGATAAAAGTGCAAAGAGCATTAAATATTTCATATTGATAGATATTCACGAACGAGGGTGGAAACCAGAATGAATCCTATGCACCTTTTGGTTTGTAATAACAAAGAGTCGGAGATTGACATGAACAACAAGAGTTCCAAACCTTTTCATTTCCGACTTCAATTTTTCTAAGAGATGTGGCCTAAAACCAACCAAATACTCTCTACTCCAAGACAACATATTTTTAATCAACTTCAATCTCTCACTCAATTACAACCTATGATAAGCAATATGGTCAAGGCCACCGAGTCCCCACTACACTTCGGAGAAGTTAAAAATCACCTTGCACCTACTTACCTACTTAAGGAAGAGCTAAATTACAAACTAGGCAGCCCATGAGAAGTCATATAAAACATGATATACCAGCATCTAAGTGCAAATAAAACTAGGCTATCTTTCGTAGCTAAAAATTTTAACTAACTAACTGAATTATGTAAGTGTAATACTAATTAGGCACCAATATGACAGGAATTTCCCATTTCTTACAGCAAAGTTACAAAATCCCAGCTCCTAAGTCCAGATCAAGACAACAATCTCAAAGACTAGTAACTACTACTATATTTCCAAAAGCATATTTCAGCTCAACGCAGCCCTAAATAGAAGATTAGATAACCGATTTATCGGAAAGCCATAGACTGGATTAGCACAAATAACACTGCCAGAATTCAGCATGACTAATCAGCAGATTGGTAATACTTTAAAAACTTAAAAGCAACTCATCTTTACCCTATCGCTTGATTATTATAGAATACTAAAAAAGACCACAAAAAGGTTATAAAAAAAATTGCTTATACGAAATTTATCCAAATTAGCAAAATTACATTAAACAAAGACGATCAATACCACAATGCCAAAGGCACAAACTTTTATTTAGTTACTAATCGAAACACTAAACGGGAAACAGAATTATATATGTTAGGATTCCAAACTAGCCCACAAAAGATTATATAAACGTTGTTCATGTGAAATGTAGCCAACTAGTGCAACTACTTAAAAAAATCAATTTCACAATGCAAAAGGCACAAACTTTCATTTAGAACCTAATCGAAACACTAAACATAAAATATTAAGGAAGGGAATTTCTTAATCGTGATTACCAATTCAACGAGCAGCGTTAAGACCCAAAAGCAAGTTCTTTCCACCGGGCAAGTAGGCTACATTGGGCGACTTGGCAAGCGTTGCCGCGACTTCCCTGGACGCCTCGATCCTCCTCAGCTCGATGAGGCCCATTCCGGCGGACGCGGTGGCGTCGGAGATAAGCTTGGCTGACTCGCTCTCACCCTGAGCCCTAATAATGGCGGCTCTCCTCTCCTGCTCTGCCTTCGCCACGACGAACTTCGACCGCTCGGCCTCCTGCTGCGCCACCTGCTTCTGCTCGACGGCCCGCGAGAACTCGGGGCTGTACGAAAGGTGCGTGATGGCCACATCATCGAGCACAATGTTGAAATCTTTAGCCCTCCGAATCAGGCTTTCGCGGACAAGAGCCGAGACGTGAGGCCTCTCGGTAAGGAGCTGATCGGCGTTGAATTGCGCCACAACGGCCTTCATAACCTCGTTGCCGATCGAAGGGAGGACCTTCTCGTCATACTCGAGACCTAGGGTTTTGAAGATGTCGGGGAGGCGGGCGACCTGGGGGCGAGAGAGAACCCTAAGGGTGAGGTTGACCATCTGGAGATCCTTAGTGCCGGAGATGGAGGTGAAGGTGTGGGGCCTGGTGCGGATGTCGAAGATGAAGGGCTTCTGGAGCCATGGGATGAGGAAGTGGGTCCCTTCGCCGACGGTCTCGTCAATGACTCCGCGGAAACGGTCGAAGAGGACAGCGCGTTGGCCGCCGTCGACGGTGTAGAGGGAGGAGTTGATGATGGTGGCGCCGACGCCGAGTCCGAGGGCGGCGCGAGCCACGTTCGTCAGGAAGGACACGGCGGCTTGGCTTCCCATTTTCCGCGATCGGATTCAAGAAATTAGGGCAAGAATGTGGAGAGAGAGTAAAACGAGAGAGAAGGGGCTTTTCTGCAGCAGCAGTAAATCGGAGGAGGACAGAGTCAGGGTTTTATTAAACCCTAAAACTTGGATGGGGGAAAACTCTCCTGGGCTTGGAAAAAGCTTCAATCGGCCCACGGTTCATTTTATTTGCCCCCGGCTATTTGACTGATGAAGATAGCACCAAGTTTTAAAATATTACAAAAATAACAGAAATTAATATCATTAAATCATTTATTTTGTAATATTATGAAAACTTTGCTAAATTTTAACTCTATCATAGAAATTTTGTCTAGTGCATCTGTGAATGTAGTTAAAATTTATTTATTGTAACATATAATAGCTTTATAATATCGTCTATTTTTATTTGTAAAAGCTAAATACTATATTAATTAAAATTATATAGTTAAAATGACATTCACAATGAAGTCATAGGGTCATTCTCTTTTTGTAATGATCATCCCTAAATTGATTAATGTCCCAACTGATTAATATTTCTTTAATAAAAGATTTGAAACAAAATAGACTTTGTATTAAAAAAAAAGGGATTTGAAAACTGTGAAACAACATGACCTGGAAAAACCGACAAGAGACCTAAAACGACATGAATATCGAGCAATGTAACAATCTGGGAAACGACATCACTGAACAAGCAACAAAAGAACAGAATACAAAACGACAGCAATCATAGAAACGACATCAAAACAACAAGAGAGCCTAAAAACCATATGAACATTGAGAAAGGATGTTAAAAACAACATGAATGCCAAAATGACAATAACAAGAGAAACGCCACCACAAGAAGAAACAGGAAAGTAACTGGTCGAAACGACAACAATCTAGGAAACGACGACAAAGAACAAAACCGACTAATAATAAATTATTGTTTTTATTTGTGTACTTTTCCACCATGCATATATACAAACGAGAGAAAACCGACTACAAAAAAATCCTATCCTTTTAGGTAAGAAAAAATCCATCTTTTGACTTTCCCAAATCACCTTCCGCCTCCAATATAGGTTTCTGTAACAGGCTTCTTGTTGATATCATATAAATGAAATACAAACATATGTGAGAATATACAAATTCTTATTTTACAATGTCAATACATGCAACAAACTAAACTAGCGTACAAGTTTATATACACCAATAGTGCTGTCTTCAAACTAGTAGTATTTAACAAAATAAAAGGGGCATAACTTTTTACAATCTAAGAGGGATTTATTAGATGAAATGCAGGCTAATCGCCAAGAAGTCTGACCCCTTGGTACATTGCACCAGACTGAAGATCATCCAAGGCGTCAATATGCCGATAGCCGCTCAATTCTCTCAAGCCAGTGAAGCCACGGCGTGAGAGAAAATCACGGAAATCATCCTCTGTGTACAGTGTTATCTCTTCATTACGCACCACTACTCTGTCTGACTCATCATAGAAACAAAGTTTTATTGTAATTCCTGTCATAAACAAACCACTCAACCCATCAGGTTCAAATTTGTTGAGGATTCTATGCAAGCGATCATATCATAACCAAAAAAGCATGATAGTAGTTCACTTTGCATTTTTCTTTTAAGCAAAGACGACTTTTTTTTTTTTTCACCAGACTATACCAGGTAAAGAGAAAAAGGAAAAGAAAAGAAACCTTCATCAAGGTGAAGGGTATAGTTTCCCAGAGGCATATCCCTGTCAAGACTCCGGACAACCTGATCTTCATCCTCCAACCAAAACGCCCGCTTTGTTCTTATGCTGAAAGCTGATTTGATCGCCTCCTTTATTGCGTCTGCAGTTCCGTCAATACCGATGCGTCTGCTGTACTCTTCCAACTTGACTGTTATGATTCTTCCGCAATAAGAAGATTGGCTCTCCCCTCCTGCCAACCCCATTAGCAGGTTCAATAACTACGGACGAATTCAAGTCTCAATTGATTAAAGCACCCAGAACTGCCTAAGGCTAATCCTAACACTATGCAGCTAAAATGGAATCATCCAAGGGGCCAATTCTTTACAAGATAAAATATGTGAAGAAATGAGCGAACAAGGATAAAGCAAAAACTGATTTGAATGGATGAAAGGGTAGCTTGAACCTTAGGATCATTTCTTATTGAGAATCTCTAACAACTTCATAAATTCAAAAGTTCAAGAAGAGGTCAAACATCAAACTTCAGTACAGTATTCTAGCCAATTTGATCTATTAAACTCAAAACATAGGAGGCCAGTCAAGCTTTCATTTTTCTAGTATAGTTCAAGACTAAAACAGTGTTAAGCAAAATACAGTCTACCAAGCTAAAATGATGGTTAGTTTTGGATGATGGTTCCTTTCCTTGACACAGGTCACTAAGCACTAAACTTCTTTCAATGGCAATTAAATAAGATATCTTCTTCCTTTAAGTTGCATTACAATACTCAAAACCTCAGAAACTTCAAACATTCTACTTCCCAGTCTTACCATTTCCAGGGGTATCTCTCCAATTCCAAGGTGGAACTCCACCGGCTACAACTGCATCAGCTGCAGTAATAGCAAGTGGATCACTTTCATGATCCAACCGCCTCTCCAAGTTCACCGTAGATCGATCGCCAGCTGCAATCAAACCGAGACAAGAAAATTTTCACCAACCAAAACAATAAAAGTACAGAGAATTCCTAAAAAAAAATATTGGAAAGCCATAATGAAATTACCTTCAATTGGTCCAAATGGGATACTAGCATCCTCAAGACCTGTCCAAAAAAGGAGACAAAAAAAGGACATAACCAACCATTACAAAGCTCCAAAGTCTCACTGAGATTAACCAAATCAATCTTTTACATATTTTCTCACCCTTATCAGAGAAATGAATAAAGGAATCAACTTTGGGAGGAGTTGGAGTCTTGTAAGCCGAACTCAGAACAGCAACTGTGTTATTATTGTTATTGTTGTTGTGATTGATGTTGTTATTACCATTATTGTGCATGTTTCTGGCTCTGAGAAGCTCCTCAAGATCCTCATAATACGACATCTTCGCCGACCTACTACCGACCCTAACTTGGTGCCTGGCCTTCTTGAACTCCTTGAGCAAATTCCTCCACTTGTCCGTACACATGGTGGGAGACCGATCGAATCCCTTCTCCCTCATCTTCGCAGAGATCTGGTCCCACAAGTGCTTATTCGACTTCGAGGTGTTGAACAGACCGTCGACCTCTCTCCGAAACCCAATCAAGCTCCGAGTCTCTTCCTGGACCCACGTCTCCGCCCTCTTCTTCGGCGCCTTCACTTCCTGATCTTCTCCTCCAGATCCTCCACTACTGTTGTTATTTTGATTGTTGTTGTTGTTGTTGTCACCGAGGATTATCATCTGTGAGTGGTGGGCCCGCTGGTGAGGTGACAGGACGCCATTAGCGGAGGCGGAGACGACCTCCATCATCATCTCTCTCTGTGATTCTTCTTCTTCGAAGTCCACCGTACGCGGCGGCTTCTCCGAGCAGTACATGTCCGGTCCCGATTGGTCGGAATTTTGCGCGTGCTATTTTCAGTACTACTTGATTGTTAGGGTTTCTGTTTGACTGAGAATCTGAGAGGATCAACTATTGCCGAGGAAAGCGGAACAAGATGAAGAAAATGAGAGGAAGAAAGAATACCCGGTAAGGGGATGCACCTGTACTTATTCTCTGTGTTTGTGTTTATGGAATCTCAGCCGTTGAAATTGTTGAATTTTGAGTTACAATTTCTAATTGGATTGATTAGAACGATATTTAAACTTTTCACATATATGCAATACGGTTTTGAGACAATTAAGTTTTAACAAAATGTAACAATTACGCCTAAATTATAAATTTTCTTTGAAATTAGGACGGAGATGATCCTGTGATGGCATGACTCATGTGATCTATTTAAAATATATATGCATTTGGTTTACTTCCAATAAGAGAAGTTATTCAATTTTATGCCAGAAAGGGGGAAAATATATAATATTTAATGATGTTTTTAATAATTTTGTTGGTTTATGTATATGTTAATCATTGTTGTTGAGGGTGAACTCAACGCCACTATCGAGGAGCCAAATTTTAAGTGGTCGGCACAACAGCTCAGCAAAGATACGTGGAGCTCATAGCTGACCCCAATCACGCTCGATGCATTGTCCGAGGTGCTCCTTAGGGCTCCTCCATGCCGCACCTCCTCAAGGTGCTTCTTCGGACTTAACATCAGCTCGGATCAGACCATCATCCTTCTTAAGTAGGTTGCTACTTGTTATCATAGGCCCACAAGTGGCAAATAACTCACCGTCGGATGCGAGCTCATCCATCGGCTGAGAGATGCGACACTTGTCACTTGCCGCCTGACACGCCATGATGTGATACCTGGGTTATGAGCAAAACCCATCTAACACCCGGTCCAAGTGGTAACCTATAAATAGGATGCATTTATTGCATTCAGGCAAGCAAGCTCCTTCCCAACAAACTAGTTCTCGACCTCTGCCGAGCACCCCCTGCCTTGAGCATCGGAGAGCCTTTGTCTTGTTTACCAACTAACCCACCTCCGAGGTGTCCCTTCTCTTGTTGCAGGCCAACCAGACCAGGCAAAGACGAACGGGGAAGAGCTGAGCACCGTGCGCAGCCGCACGTGGTGTTGGTACGACGCCGGAATACGATAAGCATCAACAATTGTAGTACTTGAAATTTTGTCAATTTCCTTCTAAATGGGTATGTGTTTATCACATGATCATTTTTTCTTAATTTTCACAAGTATTAATGAGTAAAGACTTAGTTGACACATGTGACATATTTAGAACATAAATGCACCTCATTTACTTTTAATAAAAGAAATCATTCAATTTTATACCAAAAAAGGGGAAAATATATAATATTTAATTATATTTTTAACAATTTTGTTGGTTTATGTATATTTTTAATCATTGTGATACTCGAAATTTTATCATTTTTTTTAAATAGGTCATATACTTCTCACATGATCTCTTTTTAAAATTTTAACAAGCATTAGTAATCAGAGACTTAACTGTTACACTTAGATTTAAAAACTTAATTGCTACAAATAAAAGTGTAAAGGCCAAATTACAAAAACGCCTGAAGTTTAAGGATAAAGGTCCCAAAAACCCATTTATGAAATATTACTTAACATATATATATATATATATATATATATATATATATCGATTTTAAAAAAAAAACACAGTATCGTTCGACAAAGGATGATGTTGTCGTTTCCAAGGTCGGTGGCCTCGTCGTTTTTTCATATTGAAGTCAATTTCATGGAAAACTCGAGTTTCCACCTGCCATTTCGAATGTCGGTGTCGTTTTTGTAGATACTTGTCGTTTCATGGAAAACTCGAGTTTCCACCTGCCATTTCGAATGTCGGTGTCGTTTTTGTAGATACTTGTCGTTTCATGGAAAACTAGAGTTTCCACCTGCCGTTTCAAATGTCGGTGTCGTTTTTGTAGATACTTGTCGTTTGATGTGCCATCGTCGTTGATACGTAACGCTAGTATCCAGATGATGATGCGTCAATCGAACAATCATACACAATTCTTCTTTTTTTAATTATCCAAAGGCCAAGAAATTTAATACCAAAATTTATCGATATGATTTGAGATAAAAACATTTAAGAAAGAGAATAGGGAGAACGAAAGAGAAGAGAAAGGGTGAGGAGGGGGGGGAATTGGTGAGAGGGAGAGAAAACTTGGAACATGGTGAGACAAGATAATAATAGAATCGTATTCAATTAATCCAAGTCCTAAACATAATTATGACCGTAGAGAGACTTTTTTATATATAAGCAAATTCTGAAGCATTTTTTCTAAATATAGAGCACATCTAATCCTCGACAACAATCAAACTAAAATAAATCCTAATAAACAAAACAATTTTAAACAAATTATTTAATCGTATAGATAAACACATGTTTTAAATCCCTAAATCCTACCTTACTCCTCATCTCTCAAGAAAATCAAAACCGCCATACATAAAAACTATTTTACAACTCTGCAGACGAAACAAAAGAACGTTACTATCTTTGATCACTCCATAAAGCAAATCAGCTATGCAACATGATCCACCAACATTTTTGATAACCCCTGATTCTCCATCAGTTTTTCTATAATCTTCTTCAGTGCAGGCGCACTCACCCCGCAGTCCTCGCCGATGAAACATGATCTACCCTCTTCGGCTGCTTTACAGAGCTTTGGGTCCAACGGTACCTTCCCCAGAAACGGAACTCCCATTTCCCTACACATTTTCAAGGCACCGCCGCCGCTACTATCGAAGACTTCACTGTGAGCTATTACATTCAACAACTCTGGAGCTCTTTCTCTCACGTACTCCCTAACCCAATCCGTAACATCGCTTTCCTCGCCCGTCTCTGTAATTTTTAAAAACTTCGCGTCCATTAGTGGATGGGACAAGCCACTCATGTTCTCAACAACCCCAAGAACCTGAACTCCCACTTTCTTGCAAAAGCTTACTTCTTTCCGTACATCAATTAGAGAGACTTGTTGTGGAGTCGTGACTATGATCGCACCATCTATTCCGGTAGTGTCAAGGTATTGAACAATCGAAATGTGCTCGTCAGAGGTTCCAGGGGGAGCATCGACCACAAGAAAATCAAGCTCGCCCCAGTACACATCCTTCAGGAATTGCTTAATGAGTGAATTTTTGCGAGGGCCCCTCCATACAACTGCCTCGTCAGGATGAGGAAGCATGAAGCCAATCGACATAACCCCGAGATTGGACTCGACGTACACGGGGGACCAACCAAGGTTGCTCTGGTGGATTTCTTGGCCTTCCAGGCCAAGCATCTTCGGGATGCTTGGGCCACAAATATCAATATCAAGAAGACCCACCTGGAAATCCATAGCCGCCAAGGCAAATGAAAGTTGGGCCGAGAATGTGCTCTTGCCAACTCCACCCTTCCCTGATAAAACCAGTATCTTATGCTTCACAGTGGCCATTCGTTCGGCAATTGCAACCAGATCTGCAGATAAACATCCGCCAAGCAATAACAACAAAAATCACACATTTGTTGTGTTAAATAAGATGGGTCAAGAATCAAATGCCATACCATCTTTGCTAAGAGAACTAAGAATCCCTTGTAAGCTATCAGAAATGTCACAAATAATAAATTCAAAGAAAAAGCATACACGTTTGTAACCTGGTTCAAATCACAGTTTTGTGGTTAAAATCAACTTCGCTATAGCGTTTTCTTTCATAAAATTTGAATTTTAAACCATCTTTTATTCCAACTCTTGGTTTGAACTATGTTTCTAAACGTTACAGTAACATTTTTCAAGCAGACCACAACAAATAATAAAACCAATCCACGCATAACACTAAATAGATAAATGGGAAAATATGTAGAAACATGAATGGTGAAACAAATTGATTTGCCTAGGACTAGTAAAACAATGAGGCCAAATACCTGGATCAGGGCCTTTAGGAGCAGTAGCACAAATTTGTTGATTTGGACATCCTTCGCATGCATCAGATTTCCCAGCTGATTCTGACTGGGGACCTGGGCAATCTGAAAATCCCACAAATAAATTCAGTTGATTGAAATAGAGATAAAAATATGAGATACTCAAAATTACTTTTTTCTTTTTTTTTTTACATTAATGGACATAGAAGAAATGGTAAGCTTACGTTCATTGGCATTTTCCGGAATTTCACCGTTCTCCATGGCGGTCTTTGCTTATATATTTGCTTCCTGTTTCATGGAAAATTGAAAGATAATAAAAAGTAGACAGAAAAATTTGATTGAAACTTGAAAGGGTTTCATGGTAACTTGAAAAATTATCACCCATATTAATCAAAAACCAATGCCAAATAATTAATCGATAAATTTCATGTTAGTGATTCTTACAATAATCCATTTCTAGTGCTTGTAACATCTACCATTAACATTTCTAGTGCTTTCTAATTGCTAATCCATGTACTCCTGGGTCTAGTCTAAAAAAGAGAGTAAATGATTCATCTTAAATCACACTGCCAATGGGAAAGATTAACCCAGCACAGAAGTTATAGATCCAAAGAAATCAAATTAAAAACTGGGACAATCTAATACACAAGTAAATGAACAAACAGAGATTCAACTAATTTTCTAAAGCAAGATTTGACGCCAAGAAACCGCATCAAGTCAACTCACATAGTAAAGAATTACAGCCGCCTTGTTTTGGCTCTTTGGAAGCGTATGCAAGTATCCAAATCCAAAACAACTAGCTAGTATGAAATTCCTTTGTGATTAAAAAAACCAAAATTTGCATTAAGAAGAGCTGATTCTCCCTTGGCTGTAATGATTAAATTAACCAAAACCCAATTAACAAGGGTGATTTTTGGGTTCTCTAAAATTTGTTGTTAAAAAAAATCTTTTTTTTGTATTAATGTATTGCTTCAAGGCAGAATTTTTTTTGCTGCTTCAAAACAGGTGCTCTTGTAGTTACATTATATTGGTCTGTCTTAACATTATTTAAGAGGAAGCAAGCAAAAGAATGAAGAAAAGAAAAATAGAGGACAAGCAATGAATTGTTTGCATAAAAAAAGATAATCAATTCACTCTTGATGAGCTAGCAACTCATATTGAGTACATGTTTGTAGAGAAAGGTAAGAGAAAACAAAAGGGAAACTATTCCTAAACTTAAGTGAATGATTTAAGGCCCTTCTATTGCAGAGAATTTTGAGTACTAAAAGTTTATAACAATGTCCTGTTTCAAGAGCAAGGGGTGTTTAAATAAAATGGCACAATGATCTTCTTGCTTTTCTAACATGGGTCCCTAGCATGTTTACTACTTTTCTTTACTGTCTTTGAAGTTCTCAACAACTTGTCCTGTAAAGATCCTTATTTTGTTTTTTTTGTTTTTTTTTACCTTATGATTCTCTTTCTCAAACACACGGGGATGGATATATAAGCTTATTTGAAACTTGAAGTCAATGATGGTTTTTGTACCCTTTTGAAGGATGTCTAAGTTTAAGTAGTTAGGTTGGGCCATGCATACTAGCAATTCTTTGAAAATTAAAAGAATAAAAAATATCAATTTGGTTTTTGAATTTATGTTGGAGAACCATCCATCCTGATAAAGAAAGTGAAGAAAAAAAAGAATATGATTTGCCTACACTTGAACAGACTAGGATACCAAGGAAATTACTCGCCATAAACACTAAACAAAAAACCACATTTCTCTCAAAACATTCGAAGAGTATTTCATTTAATCAAATTCATTGAACAGTTCTCTTTATCAGAGATAATACCAATTAAGAGCTCTCTATAAAATCCACATCACTTGTTAAATCACTATAAAACGCAAGAAAATGCAAAGAAATAAGAACATGGAGTGACATTAAAAAAAAAATGGATTAATCCCATCACTTGAAACATCAAATCAACAATCACCAAACATCAATCTCGCCAAAAATCTTTCTAAATAAACATTTCCATCTAATTTCGAGAGAAATATTCACAATAAAAATATAGGAAGCATCCATGAACCCATATTACTAAAAATTGCGTTCAAACAAAGCCCTCCATGATTACAGCCAATTAGGCCGCTGTAATTAGCCCTCCATGAATATGATTTTTCAAATTATATTCAAAAAACTATAGAGCAGTAATCTCAATGCCAAGAAAATGATGATAAAAGCAAGAGCAGAAATGTCCAACTATGAAGACGAGTCAACAGTAACTAACGCAAAAAGAACCATAAGTGATTAATTAAAAAAAAAAAAAACTCTAGTCGCAATGCTAAAAGAAGAAGTCATCAAGAAAATATAATTTCTCATGTCAAAGTTCGAAAACAAATCGAAACTAACAGAGATTAAATCTGAAAACAAAGGGAAAGATAATTTGTGAGAAGAAAGAGAAATTTTACCTAGCTGAAGATCTCGGATGGAGAATCCAAAGGGAAGAGAGAGAGAGATTCGGAGAAGTTGGAGGAGCTAGGATTTAGCCTCGAACTCGAAAGAAATGACTTATCTACAAATTCAATAATTGTTTTTCTGAATATCAAAAAGAGAAAATAGAAAAACTGCCCTAAGATTGATTCACCCTTCAGCTAGCGAAAGACTACAAAATCAAAATATTAATTTGGATGAAAAAGAAGGGGAAAAAACACAAACACACACAATTTAGAGTTTCGTACGAAATCGGCTTTTCTTTTGAAGCTGCGAAAATTAATTTCCAAAATCCGAAATTTATGGGAAAATCGAATCAGCGAAAACTCAAGAAAAACGAAAAAGAAAATAAAAAGACGAAGAAGATTGTTGGCATTACCTTGAGAGAAGAAGAGGATGAGGAGCGGCGGTTCAGGAAGGAGGACGGCGGTTTCCAGATAGAGGGGCCCGAGTGAGGGGGTCAATTTGATAAATATGCTGTTACGAGTTTTGATTCCGTTTTTATTAGGAGGAACGTAAAAATGATTTTTTCAAAAAATTTTATTTCGCCAATGATTTTTTTTTTTAATTTTTAAGTATTAAAATATTATTTTTTGGTATCAAAATAGTTTTAGTCTTTTTTTTTCTACTTTGGTTAGTTTACTCTCTTCGATAAAGTCTTTTTTCTCTCTTCTCATAAACAAGTTGAGGCAGTTTCGATGCTTAAAAAAAACATTTTTTTAATAAAAAAAAAGATCATTTATCCAATTGAAAAAAAATTTTTTTTTGCCCTTTCCTCACATTATTCCTTTTTATTATATAGAAGCGTGAAATGTAGAGCGAGGGGAGAGGGAGGAGGATGTGAGATTTTGTTGTAGCGGTAATGTAGATATATTATTCCGTTAAATGTGGTATAAATTAGAGGTTTGAAAAAAAAATTCAAATTT
This sequence comes from Artocarpus hirsutus, assembly GCA_946598075.1. Taxonomy (NCBI): domain Eukaryota; kingdom Viridiplantae; phylum Streptophyta; class Magnoliopsida; order Rosales; family Moraceae; genus Artocarpus; species Artocarpus hirsutus. Next base: position 17,120 of record CAMOHE010025454.1, on the reverse strand, counting down.
TAACAGTGTTAAAAAATGGTATAGGACTTAATTTTTTTCCAAGATTAGGACTTAAATATTGGGCTTTTTTAGGCTTCGTTTGGAAACCTTGATAAGTTTCAACAATGTAAAGTTTTCACATATTATAATAAACCCGTTGGCACAACTTCTGACTTTTAGTCAATAGAAGCTTATAAGTAACTTTTCACTAAGTGTTTGAAACTGTATTTTTAAAAGAGTTATGGTTTCAATTTTTTTAGGTTACAATAATGTTATTTTAACCTTATAATGTATTATTAGCATTCTAGTATAAATTTCAAAATATATTTTAGAATTGCTTTTTTGAGATATCATATTTTGTGGCTTTGAAAATAAGTACTTTGGAAAGCAAAAACATTTTTCAAAGATCATCCAAACACTTCCAAAAGCTACTTTTAAGTAGAAGAAACCAAAAGCAACTTTAAGAAGCTTTTCCAAACAGACCCAGTATAAAAGCAAAAGTTTGCTCCAGTATAAAGCTTTCACATACTAAAGTGTATTGATTCTAACTCGTAGTTTGAATTATGTTCTCAATTACTCTAATATATGCCGTACCCAAACTTGTTACATATTTCTAGCTAACCCTCTAAACTCTATCAGATTTTTGAGATGTTTTGAAGTAAATATTAGGTTTTGAAAACATTTGTAATAAATGTCAGGTTTGTTAGAAAACGAGTATACAGAGAAATTTTAAAAAATTTTTGAAATCAAAGTATTTTTCAAAGCACAAGTTTGACATGTTATATATATGAATTAATCAGACCTTACTTACCTTTTGTATGTCGAAGAGCACCGGTGATCAGTGAATAGATTAACATTCCAGAAGAGCCTCAACTAACTAGTCTTCTTCTCTATTCTATATCCAAGATCAAAGTGTGAATGGACACACATTGTACAGCTTTTTTCTCCGGTGACTCTCCTTCCAACCAATTAAGAAGACCTAGAGCTAAGGTTCTTGATTATGAACAACAGCCCTCATGGAGTTCCAGAGTTTCTCACAATAGAGTACTCGCTTTAAACTTCTTAACTGATCTAAATAACTTAGAAAACTTACACCCCATTTATAAAGGTCGAACCTAGGGTTAATTATTATCAAATAAGGCCTCAAAAATTTGAATTCAGATTAACTTCTGATGAAAATCGCCTCTGAGACGCGTAATCAAATAATTGTTAGATTGGTAATTCAAACTTATCCATCGGCTTGCCGAATTTACAGCATTGGTAGGCCCAACAAGCAGATCAGCCTGCTGAACTTGCAATAATATGATTCCTAAAAATATTTTATTTTTCATCCGAAATTCTTAGATAGAACCTTAATTTTTAATTCAAATAACCCAATAGAGAAGTTATTTGATCAAAACAGTCATATTTAGATAGTTTCATATAAAATAAATATTATCTCAATAATTCAACATGTTTATCTTGAATTAATTCACAAAATTAATCCAACCAATAAACAGACATGAATTATCTGATCTTATCGAATTTCAGTCAATCTAGTAATTTAATATAAGTCATCAATTTGTTAGAAAAGCTCGTTGTATTTTTACATTATTTACTACGAGCTACCAAAGGGGATTTGATGGACCTATATATTTTAAGCTCCGATAATTATAAAATATAATATCCTATATACATATTTTATTATTAGCAACTATAATACTACTCCACTAAAAGCTTAGAGCTGTACCCTCAAAGTATATAAAATTATAAAGCTCCAAATAAACTAAGTGTTCATGACGTATCATAATGTGTCGTCTCCCTATAGGATATTCACAATCGACTTAAGGATAAATTCCGTCTTAACTTTTCGATTATTTTATCTTATGTTTCGTTATCTCACCATTGGAAAACTTACTATCCAAAGACAGTATATCATTCGATTGCACTTATGTATCCAAATGGTTGAGTGTTTCAGTATTCCAATTACAGGATAACGCGTATAAGAAAATATCATTAACTATACAAAAAGAGCTATGGATTCCATATCTATGAATAACAGGTCTACGCTATCAAGAGTCATGTCTCCAACTTACCGGTATGTGTACCATTATAAAATCAGGATGTCATATTAGTCATTTCAGGATTAAGATACAACACATATAATTGTATAAAGTGAATTGATTTACACAGACGGAATTATTAATCAAAATTAATTCAATTTTATGTCCTAATTCAATACATCATTGCTTATGTCAATGTACCAATGTTTATACTCATAGAGTCCCATTCCGATAGCCAAGACAAGCCATCTCCCGTTAGGGATATAGATAACATAATAATCTTAGCATGAATAAAGCGTTCAACTTTATTCCCTCGATTACGTTTCTTATAATTTAGACTGTCAGCTTTAAGATTCATGTATTCAACATAATATGTCCATCATATGTCTAATTCTTAAAGGTTTAGATTGACAGTCTCAGATTTTTGTTTACTTATTATACATTCAACAAATATGAATATAAAAAGGACAACATTTGGTATATAAATAATAATAAATTCTTTATTGATAAAATGTCTCTAAAAACATATTATAATATTTTACGTATTAGGGCATCATGTCTGACAAGATTTACAATGTAAACAACTTATTTACTATGTAAATAAGAAATATTT
>CAMOHE010025454.1:0-14080 GCA_946598075.1 Artocarpus hirsutus | reverse complement strand
ACATTCAACAAATATGAATGTAAAAAGGACAACATTTGGTATATGAATTTTAATAAATTCTTTATTGATAAAATGTCTCTAAAAACATATTATAATATTTTACGTATTAGGGCATCATGTCTGACAAGATTTACAATGTAAACAACTTATTTACTATGTAAATAAGAAATATTTTCATTGTAAACAATGAGGTAAATATATTATTTGTACCATAAATTATTTATTGTGTAAATAATATAAATAGAATGGTAGATAAATTATTTACATAATAAATTTAGTATTTTTTACAAATATTTTTAAAACTTGACATTTACAACAATTAGTTTAAAAACAGTGATATTTCTTACTATTTCTTCTTTTTTTTTTAAATGGTCTTTCTATGGTAGAGCTCTGCATATGTTTCACCATCAGATGCGGTCGAAATCACATTAGTCATTAATACAAATTTCCAATATTACATAAATTAAAAAGTATGTAGAGCATGCATATTTTAATACAAATCTAACATTTGAAAACATAACTCTAAATTAGTTTTTCCACATCCTACCCTAGAAATCTCATTTCTATTATTCCTAGAAAAAAGATAAGATTAAGTTTTATTTTTAATATTAACAATTAAAGTTGATTTCAACTAAAAATAAAAATAACAATCAAAGTTTTCATATTGAAATTAGATTTTAATGTTATACAATCTGTAAGCAAAAAATTGATGAAACTGTAGGGGAACAAAGCGACATTAATGAAATCACCTACGAGTGTTTTTTATATTTTTATTATTTTTTCTTGAAATTGAACTCCTTATTTTAGGAAGAAACTTATTTTAGGGAGAATTATAAATTTATTTTTAAAAAAGTGTCAATTTTGACAACAAATATGATAAATCACCAATTAAAATTTATAAACGTAAAATATCAATATTGTCATTTTAATTTCTCTTAATTTATTTTGTATTAAATTAAATATAATATAATTCTTTATAAATAAATCACCAATTAAAAATCTTCCTGCATTGGCTCAATTCAATTATGCGAATGACATGTACCAATCAACTCGGTAAAATTCACTATTTTCATTTTCTTTGCACTGAAAATAATTTACTTGCAGAAGCCCCCACTAGACCACGACGATTCAAAATGCAAAACAATGCGAATGACTTTTAACAAAGGCAAATGAAAGAAGCACTAGCAATATAGGAAATTTAACTTTATTATATGAAATAATTAAGGGGAATGATTATGTTAATCACTTTCAACATATTGAAGTGAACTTTAGAGATCGAGTATGTAGCTGCCTGGACTTGAACACAGTCAAGACTCTAGAGCTAAATCTTAACCACTTATTAGATCGGTACAGACCATAATCTTCCAAGATGACATCAAAGAGGAGGAAGATGCAACGATTTTTTCCAGGAATTCTCCAATGAAAAATACACACAATTCCTTCGCCTATATCGAATCGATCACGACCACTGCCCACATTCCACGAAATCGTGCATCACAAATATGAACCAATAAAAAGGCCTGTGGTATGATGGCTAAAGGCCTGATTGCACCAACCATCACACAGTTGAGTTGACAGAGAAATTCCTTTTGAGTTCTCCTCCTCTTCCAGCCTTGCATGAACTTTCTGCTTGACATTATTACCGCTGCGCTTTTCTTTTCTGATTTTGCTCTCTCTCTTTTTTTGTTTTCCTGTTTTTCTGCGTAGCAACTGCTACACGTTTGTTTCGCTTATTCGCAACCATAGCAATGCATGCTGTTTCACATCCAATAGCAGTCGATCAATGATCAGGTAGCGTCTTAATAGCAAATGGTGAATGCAAGTTTCCACCATAGAAGCCACCTCGACATGAGCTAAAACTGGAGCTTTTCTTAGTACTAACTTTTTCAAGCCGTGTTCTCATTTTCGTTTTTCTCTTGGGAACTCCAATGCCTTCTAAATCAGCCGAAAATGTAAAAGGTGATGGAGGATACACCCTTCTCTCCGGAAGTCTCGAGATAGTCGAGAAGGTGATATTTACAATCCGAGCAATACAAATCTAGAAAAAATCCCTCCACACATTCACTGTCTATGATGCAGCGACCACAATGACTACAGCGGTCTATGCAGAGTATACAAGCCCTACACAACTGAGCAGGCTGATGTTTCTCCCGGCAACTCTTTGCTGGACAATCATAAACTAGTCTCAGGCTCTCGCATTTGGGGCATAGGTCGATGTCAATGATACAATCATCGTCGTCAGAGATAATATGTGCCTGTCTCCCATGATAAAACCTTGGCTTGTTGGTTATAAGCTGCTTCTTGTTATTCTCACCCAACAAAGTCTTCAACTCTTCGAACTTGTTGTTCGTTAGACCAGAGATCCCACAAATTCTCAGGAACTTTATTCCAAGAGTGCCTGCAGCCTTGGTGGCCCTTAAATTATTCAAAATGCTGTCCGCGCTGATCCCAACACATCCTGGCAAGCTTAACTGCTTAGGCAAAAGCAAAATTATTGTAAGTTGGCTACAAAACAAAGTAAAGAACCGACAACACATACAAAAAACCAAAAATGTACAATCATAAATTAAAGGTACTCACGAGAGACAAGGAATCTCTAATAACCACGCACCATTAATTTATTATTTGTGAACTTCATTTATCATTAAGTGATCATCACTTGAGTACTCATTGTTCAACCAAAAACTAACACACCCTAAGCTTTAACAGCTGCCAAAGTTCAGATCACCGAAGGGTATGAGAAGATTCCATGGAGAGTTTAATTAGCTTTGTCTTGTTTTACAAGCTCACTGACAATATATAGAAACAAACACAAATCACAAAAAACAAAACAAAATTAAAAAAAAAAAAAAAGAATACTTTCATGAGCTATAGGCCTAAAACTACTTTTTTCAATCTCTAAAAGCCATGAATATAAAATAGAAACTAGTCGCCACGGGCAGATCTTCGCATCATAAAAAGACAAATAAACCATGACATAAGATGAATATTATGCCTTATGCACAACATACCTAGAATGCAAATACTACTCCAAATATTAGTTGCATAAGTCACATTGCAAGTACTTTTTGCATTATTAACTACCCAAACTCTAAAGTTAAGGCATAGGATTGCCATCAAAGGGGGAAAACCATGGTTTTACGATATAGATTTGTCGAATTCTCACCTTTGTCAGCTGTGGATTGCTATCAAGCACACGCTTCAGACCACCGTCAGTAATCATTGGGCACTGCACGAGATTCAAGCAGTCGAGGTTACCTTCCGCCCTGCTAGTTAACTTTACAAGAGTATCATCAGTGATCCTCTGATTCAATGGCCACGTAATGTAAATATTCCTCCACAAAAGATTGTTTCTAACAGCTCTACGCAAAGACTTGCAAACGCTTTCAACAGATAGAAGGTCCTGAACGCCCAAGAATCTCAAAGAATAGGAGATAGCATCAAAGGCATCCTCACTCCTAGAAGAACAATCCATCATTTGGCTGCAATCAGGCACTTCTTCCGTAGGCCCATTATCATCAAAGACCCGATTTTCGACATCTCTAAGACTCAGAAACTCCTTCACAAATCCACTAGCCTTAATTTTATCACATGGCATTGATGTTTTGCCATAAATTACAGAACTATTCCAGACCCAATTCAGCTCTGTAAACACTCCATCATCATCACCAACAATGGTTTTCTCAGCTTCATCCACCGAAGAAGAGCAATCGCTAGCCGATTTCGAAACCTCTTCGAAACCGCGAAACCATCCTCTAATTTCCATCTCAAAAGGATCAAGTGGCAACAGATCAAGAATATCATCAATCCCCGGCTCAGAAGGTTCAATCTTTTCTTCGGCCTTCTTCTTCTCCAATCCTTCGATTTCGGAGTCCTCCAAATCGAAACCGAAACTCATGAAAGCCGACTCGAAAACACCGTCAAAATTATTGCTCTTTTCTTGATTCAGAGCCATCCTCTGAGGAAAAAGGAAGAACAAACAAAGAACTAAACTAGAAAAAGATCGAAACTTTAAATCAAACTTTTTTCAAAAATAAACCCCTAAATTACCTCTTGAAGCAGGAATTCTTGAAGAAAATACACGACAACCCAACTTTCAATTTGGATTGTTTCCGAGAGAAATTGGGAATTGGAATGTCCTAAGCCGAGTAAAAGCTAAAGCAAGACGAGTTTGAATTCAATGGAATGAGCTGAAACCCTAGAGAGAGAAAGAGAGGGAAAAAGGGCAGTTTTTGTTCTCGCTGAAAGCAGCGAGCTTTTAGAGAGAGAAAGAGAAGAGGAGAGAGAGACACCCAAAAACCCCCGGGATGTGTAAGAGGGAAGTGAAAGAAGAAAGTGGGAATTGGATTCCGAAACAAGAAGGAACAACGAAGGAAAGGCTTATGAGGGGGAGAGGACTTTGACCAAACAATGGCATTGAAATTGAAACAAAGAGGAAAAAAACCAGACGGGAGAAGGAGACGAGAGAGAGAGGGTATTGTAACGGAATTTGGTAGGAGAGAGAGAGAGAGAGGGAGGAGAGAGAGAGTGTGAGTTTTGTGTGCTAAACATAGGAGTGAAATAGAAGGGAGGGGGAGGTTACCGGGGAAACCAAGGACACGTGGAGAGAGAAGAGAGTAGAGACAGAAGTTCTTGACCAATCAGGACACGCCTATCGCACATTATTTGGTGACGCTTACCCTTGAAGCCTCGACTACATCATCAACTTTATATTCTTTGGCGTTTTATTTAAAAATGAAAATTAAAATCTATTCCTTCTCCTCCCTCCTTTTGTCGCCAATCTTGTAATTACAAATTTATAAAAAGATTTACAGTGTTTGGTAAAATATAGGTTAGAATCAATTTTTAGTTAAAAAATAGCATGAAATTCTTGCCCATTCTAAAAAAATTGTTATAGTATAAAGATTATAATGTTCTGAAAACCAATTTTGTTTGATATTATTGCGTTTTCCCTACCTGATTCTGATTTTGATTTCCTTTTTTGATATTCATATCATCTGATTCCTTTTGAATTCAAAGCCTCCTCTCTTTCTTCTTCCTTTAATATTATCCAGAGTTCCAAATAGTATTTTAATTGATGTATTATTAGTAAACGTAAGACTGATGGGCGGTTTAGAAAAACGTTAGGATCAATAGTTTTAGCTTGAGAATTAAAATATATAAGAGTTTTATATTGTAGTAATTTTTTTTAATTTTTATTGTAGTATGTATGAGTTTTACATTATCCATCGTTGTAACAGATAGTTCTAACTGCTATCAATTAAAATTGATAAATTCACAAGTGTTGCAAATTTTTTTTTTCTTGGTAATGTTTTTGAAATTTTTGCTTTAAAAGTTATGTAAAAATATTTTTAAAAAATCCTAAATAATAACAAACAGGGATTTTTTTTTCTTTTGATAAATATATATATATGTATATATATATCAAATAAAAATCACGGATATCTCACAAAAAAATAAAAGGTCGAAAAAAAAATTGTGTACCTTAAGACGTCAACATGTATTGATGATAATCATGTTGACGTCTTAAGTTGCAAAAGTTTCTTTGTGGACCTTTTATTTTCGGTGGGATATTTTCGGTGAGATATATATATATATATATTTTAGTGATAAACATGTCGACATGTTAAGGTACACAAGTTTTTTTTTTTTTCGACTTTTTATTTTCCATGAGATATATGCAATCCCTTCTTTGTTAAGAATTGGTTTAAATTATCACCTTTCACAACAGGGGACGAATAAAGATGCGAATTTTAAACTACGATGTAGACATGAAAGATACTCTAATGTAAATAAAAACTTATAAAATTATATCTTTCTTCCTACCAAATCTTAGAAGCAAAATTGAAGCATCCTCACCATTAGAAACAAAAGATTGTATCCGTCAGATTAGAGAATAGACAAGATCATATCCTTTCCTTTGGTAGAGTTACTTTGAGATGGAAGATTAAAGAGAGATCTACAAGATAAAGCTAGAAAGATCAACCAAGATGCAATTACGATCTTATGTTAACATCCAGAATGCTTCCCTTAAAAAAAAAAAAAAAAAAAAAAAAAGAAAAAGCTTTTTACTATTCATAACTGATTTTGTGGTGGAAACCGCAGTTCCCACCACTTTGCCAAACACCCTCTAGAAGTCATGATCATTAGTTTTGACATTCAATTCAGTATGACTAAAATAATCTTTAGTCATTTTTTTAGTAAGGCTATCGCTGCTTTGATGCCACCCCATCTTAGATTACAAGTGTAGCTTATTTTTTCTTGACACTGTAATATGTGGGAGCTTTATACTGTAACAACAAAAAGTTTTGATTCTAATTGATTTTCCAAAACACCCTTTTAAGTGAGCCTTTTCTAGTAGAGATTCCATTCACACAAGGAGGACCAACTTTTATCGCCAAACATAATTATTTATAGCTTGCATTCAAAATTAAAATTAGACATCGTTACACGCATACCACGTGCTTTATTCTCAGCGGATAGCTTATAATATCATATCTAAAAGCATATTTTTTTCATTGTTCTAGTACAGGTAACAGGAATGATGGTATAACTCTCTACAACGTAGGAGGAATCCATATGTAGCCGTGGGTTTGTACATAACCAGCTTTTGCAAGCAACTCGTCTCCTGCCTCGGGGCCTCGACTCCCTGGTTTGTACGGAAGTGGCTTTAGCTCACCGTTGTCGATTCTGTGCAGAAGAGGCGTAAAGATCTCCCAGGCGGCCTGATCATTGACATAACAAAACATTCAAGCTAGGAAATCCATAGCACGGGTTAAGATGCATATAGCTAGAATGTCATCACCTTCAACTCATCTCTTCGAACAAAATGTTGCTGGTCGCCTCTTATTCTGTCAAACCCGAAGGAGGTTGTTATGAACAAGTAGTCAGAGGAACTACGATAAACTAAAACACATCTTTACACATTTGCATACGTTGTTACTGCATTAATGAACAACTGAAGCAAAAGTAGCAAAATGGCCTATCATATGTGAATGTATTCCAAATGCAGAAGGGCAGTAACCGTACGTGTCGAGGATTAAACGTTCGTATGCTTCTGGGATTGTAACCCCTTGATAAAGTTGCCCATATGACAAGTCTAATTCACTTTGGACAGTTGACATCTCAAGTCCAGGCTGCTTAACCTGCAAAAGAGACGTTAAGAGAGCACATAAATTCAGTAGGATGACGAAAGAAAGTAAAATTTAAAGAAGGGTAAGAAAAGGGGTACTCAAAGTCCAGATTTTTGAGCTAATAACATGGAGCAAGAGAAGAAAGTCCAAGCATTGCATTTTGTGAAATATAACAAATTCATTTTCTGATAAATATGTAAGACAGACAGCAGCATCAAGTTTAATAATAATTTTACTGATGGTTTTAACAGAATAGGCATACCGTTAGCTTCATGTACATGGCTTCTGAAGGTTGCAAGCGTATTACAAACTCATTTCTTCCTTGCTTTTTGCCTAAACAATGAAAAAATATTCAATAAAAATCTTGATAAAGGTTTTAGACAGCAGAATAGACATATAGAACAAACTATATGAATAAAACATCATGCTAGTCATCCACTAATTTATTAGAAACTTGACTAGCATAAAACCAAGAATTCTCACTTTCCTGAATTTATTATTTTATGCACGCACCCAGGTTGAATACTTATGACAAAGCAATTTCAACCAATAGCATGGAAATTCTAAGATTCTATGTTGCTTAAATTAAAAGTTCAATTCCCGAAGAGATTATTAAACAAATTAAGCCAGATTTATCACACACATAAAAAAAAATTATGAAGAATATTTGAAAGTTCTGGTTGCATACATTTGAATATATCACCAGGAACATCCCTGAACTGAACTCGAATTTCTGCCTTCCTTGAACTTAATGCTTTCCCTGCCTTGAGAATGAAAGGGACACCTGAACAAAAAAATCAGCAAATGGTTCAGTCCGGATTTGCAGAATCATGTGCCATTTCTGAAATTAGTTTCACCATGTTAATTTATAGTCAACATTAGCGTAAGATACCTTCCCATCTTTCATTATGAACACGCAGAACCATAGTTGCAAAAGTTGGAGTATTCGAGTTATCAGGAACAGTTGGATCATCTCTGTAGCCATCATATTGCCCAAGAACAACTTCATCATCCTTGATTGGAAGTACAGATTGAAGAATTTGTTTTCACATTAATCAGTAAGAAATACAAAACAATTGGAAGTACGTATTTCTTGAACTTGGAGCATATTCCCTGGAGGAGACACCTATTTTTGGTGAAAAAGTGTCGTGCTCATTACTGCAAAGCACACACTTGTCTAGTATATGTGCTTTTATATGCAAAATTAATCAGTTTATCTCTCAGCTTTATACCGAAGTTGACCGTCATTCTCATCAGATCGGAATAAAAGAAAACCTTCGCACCTTTACTTTCTCCTCTCGAATATGCTCAGGTTTGAGAGAAACTGGTTTCTCCATAGCAACCAGGCAGAGAACCTGCATTGTTGTAGGGGGATAAAAACAAGGGACAAAACATTTGTAAGGAATCATAATGCATGGAAGACAGATGTGACTGTCTGAATTATCATAAAGACAGATCTACATACAAAAACTCCCAGAACTCTCAGAAAGTACAAATTAGAAAATGAAAAAAACTTTCACTTTTTATCCTTTCGAAGTATGGAAAATTTAATGGCAAATAAAGAAATAATCACTGAAGTAGAGATAGCGCATCAAATTAACTCAAATTGAAAACCAATACATACCTGCAATAGATGATTTTGAATAATGTCACGGATAATTCTGCCAAAAAAAATTATTGGTTATTGCATGCCTAAGGATCAAATTTCATTTTAGAAATAATACAGCAACAAGGTGATTGGCAAAATGGAATCTTAAAGCTAGGCAGCGAGAACCACACTGTATAACTTTTTTCTTAAACCCAATATCAGCTGTAAACATTAATTTGGAGATCCAATTTTCAAATTGCGTAATAAATTTAAGGGCAATTAAAGCGTCCCTTCACTTGAATCACCAATCAATAAACAATATTGAACATAATGATTCATTAATCATACCCGTATTGATCAAAATATCCACCACGGCCTTCAGTTCCAAAATCCTCCCTGAATACAATCTGAAAATAGTTGTAGAAATATAGATCAACGTACATGGAATGTTACTACTAAGAAATGCTACAAGTACATTTGCTGACAATGAAAACACCAATATATATGCAACAAATAGCTTTTTGCCCTTTGGCCCTAGAGTCAATACTAACTTGCTCCTGGAGTTCCCACACACACGTGTAAATAACACTTGAATATGATCACTGAAAGATAAATTCATACCTGCACGTTGTCGATGTTGTCACGGTTCCAGAGGGGCAAAAAGAAGCGGTTTGCAAAACGAAGAACCAACTGCATATTTGCATAAGAAGAGAAAATAAGCAGAGTTCTTAAGTAATAACCAGAGTGTGAAGTTAAAGAGACATTACCAAATTCTGCACCAACTCCTTTCCCAAGTAGTGATCAATGTGATATATTTGGCGCTCATCAAACAACTCTCCAATCTGAGAACTGAGTTCCTCAGCAGATTGCAAATCCTTGCCAAAAGGTTTCTCAACAACAATCCGAGTCCATCCACCAAGATCAGCTGTCAAATGATTACATTAATGCACATTGCAAATGTAGATATTTGACAGCCTGAATCTATGTCTCCTTCAGGAACCGTACAGAACCAAAATCTATGATTAGCCAACTTTTAATTCAAAACTCGCAGTTGAGAACAACAAGAATCTGACAGTTGATCATGTCGAATATTAATTAGAATGTGGTTGTTTTGCACTAGACAAAACTATAACTTAGGACAGCCCAGATAGGGCATCCAGTATATATATTTTCATGTCACCTATGTTTCACAAAAATTTTCAAGTAAAACACATGCTGAGAAATGAGACAGTCCTCAGTGGTACTGGAGCATATAAAACACTTAAAACTATTCTCTTTCCTTTTTTCTTTTTAATTACGTGGCTTCTATAGTCACTGAATTGTTGGAAGGTACTTTACAATGCACAACATGAGGATCATAGCGAAAATCCATTAATTATTTCCAGTTTTAATACTAAAAGTAGCTCAAGGTCAAGACAGGCTTACTTTTATTCATGCAAAATTGCCTGATCATCTTGCAGACGGATGGATATACTGATGGAGGGAGTGCAAGATAGAAAAGTCTTCGAGACAATCCTTCTGCACTTTTTTTTGCAGCTTCATGCTCTGAAATTTCTTTATCCAATAGCTGAAACCCCTCTTTAGCATCGTAAGAACCACTTACATATTTAATCTGCAAGAACGCATTATCTTGCAATTAAATGTCACTGCAACGTCGTGTAAAAGCAGATAAAAAAATTATGTATACAAGGACTGTGCTAACCAGTTGCAAAAACTTAGTTACATAATCTGAGTCCTTGGAAGAAACGCCTTTGTCGCTGATAAGAAATCTGCAGTTAATTATCAAATCTCAATGCCTTATACTTGCTATAACTTCAGCAATCAGACAGTCGAGAGAAATGAAAGGAACAAAAACATTTCAACAAACATTTGAATCACATTACAGAAAAATTAGATGAAAAAGGTTCACATGAGGAAAAAGGCTCACTCGCGTATACGGTCTCTTAGCTCATCATCTGTAATCTTAGTCCTTGCATAGCCAAATATGTGAACTTCATTTGGTTGAAGAAATCCCTAAGGTATAACCGATTCCGAAAAGAGTTAATATGGCAGGCATAATTGCAACAGAAACAAATATACTCTACGTAATCATCAACAAACAGAGAATTTGATTCTCAAAGTAAATCAGGGATCTTAAAGGAACAGTATCAGAGGTGAAGATGGAACCAGACCTGCCGAAAAATGTTGAAGAGTGCCGGAAAAGTTTTCTTCTTGGCAAGATCTCCGGAAGCGCCAAGAACAATGATCGAGAGAGAGCCCTTTTCAGGTGCATTCTCAAACTCTTTAGAGAACGAATCGTTTCTGAAACTGGATCTTTTTTCCACATGCCACGCTCCTGATCCCATTTTCTAGTCTCCGCAAACAAAAGCTCAGACGAGCATAACTGCAAAGAACCAGAAGAACCAGACAATCAATTCAACGATTAACAACAATTCTCTAATGTCTAAAATTCGGATTTTTTTTATTTTATTTTGTGTTCAATTATCCATAGCAGAAGCGAAAATTTGGAGACAAGAATTCAGCTTAAAAATGAATAACTCATGGGAAATTCATGCCAATATCCAAATAGCGAAAGGAGCAAACAGATTAAATTTAAATCCTTTCACGATATCTTCCTCGTATTTTCTACCGAAATCATCACAAATACACGAACAAAATTCTCCTAAAACAAACCGAGAATGATGTAGAGCAATCGGAATGTCCAAAATTGATCCAAAAACGATAAGTTTAAACAAGAAAATCAGTCGAATATCAGAAGAGAAAATTCTGATTGCGATACGAATCAGAGAATGAATTGAAGAACGCTCGCCAGATTATCGAAGTAGATCAAAGACTGTGATACGCCAGCCCAGGGGAATCCTAGAGAGAGAAAGAGAGTGAGAGAGGAGAGAGATAATTCGGGTGTGTATTCAGGTGGAGTAGTGGGAGAAGGTTGAAAAAGGAAGAAGCCAAGTTTGACATGTGAAAATGAGGGTTGGCGGTTAGTGAAGAAGAAGATCGTTCCTATTTTTTTTAATATTTTTTTTATTTCATTATTTCATTATTTGTAGTTTTTTAATATACGAGTCGACAAAAGACAGTTGCGTTCTTCAGTCCTTTTCCTTCTTTGAAGCCGCAGTAGTTTATACGTTTTTTTCTTCTTCTTCTTCTTCTTCTTCTTCTTTCAGTTTGCTAACTCAAGCCCCCAAAATACTGGTTCTTTCTTCCTGCGTATTTCCATATTTGCCTTTTTGTAACTTTTTTCCCCAACTTCTTCTATGTCGACGCTGGGAACTTTTCAGGTGAGAACTCTCGACGGTAGTTTATGTTTTAAAATTATTAGATTTGTAAAGTATTTTGACAAATGAGTTCAAGTTTGAAAGAGCTTTTCCCTGTATTATTAGATAACCACATGTTTAGTATATCGTATTATATTGTATTACATTGTATTATAAATTTAGACAATAATTGTATTATATAAAGAAAATATAATGTAATATAATACAATACAATACAATACGATGTACCAAACAAACACTTATATTATAATTTGTATTTGTTTTATAATTTTGTATGTGAGAGTTTATACTATTTATGATTTAAACTTGTGAGTTTTAACTCACTTGTAAAACACAATGTTGATTAAGATTAATAAGCAATAGTGGGTGTTTTTTTAGTTCTCACTAGAGAAAATAAATGCCTTTGATATTGTGTATTGTTTTAAAATTAATTTATATTTGACTGGCAGTTTAAAATTATGCATTTTCAATAAATTATTAATTTTATAAATTAAATTTAGAGTTTTTTTATATACTTTGTTTAGAAGAAGGAAAAAGTATAAACATAGATAGAGATAAGGGATGATCATTGAATGAATTTTGAGACTCGTTAAACTCGTAATTGTTTAATATGAGTAAATGAGATCAAAAATAGGAAATATATTGGCCGTAAGAGATTCAAAAATCCTCAATGAAACTCCAATTTTATTCTTTCCTAATAGAAGAAATAAAACAAAGGAAAGTCACAATAATTTTTAACAAACATAAAACGGAAAAAAAATCCAGTCCATTCCCTTTATTTATTTTTTTCCCTCATATGGAAAAGAAGTAAACTGGTTTGTTAACAAATGCAACATTAGCTATGGCTTCTTCTAACCTAACTCCAACAAGATGGGAGTTTCATTTTCTGTTCTTCCAACTCTGTCAAACCACTTTACTACTTCAACTAACGGGTTATGATAATTATTTGGAAACATTTATATTTTTGGGTGAAGTTTAGATGCAAGGAAAAAGTTTGCTGGACACATGGGGAAGAGTAATCCCAAGAATGAAATTTACAAGAATAGGAGTTAATTGTAGATAATTTACACAAGATATTGATGATCACAATCTATCTCAATAATTGTGAAAATTCTATCCATATTGTATAATTAAAAGTTTTAAAATTGTCCCAAAATAAGAACAAAAGATTTTTCTTTTCTTTAAAAAAAAATGGACGGTCCAACAAGATGTCATGGAGATTCTTTATGTCCCTTTCCCCTCTTATAAAATTTAGGCACCTTTTGTTACAGGAGAGATCGAGGGAGAGAGAAACAATAGTGTGATGTCCTTTAAAAAAAAAAAAATGAATTCCATAATTTAATATAAAAAAGGTATTCCAACTTTAATAATTTGAATGTTACTTGCACATATAATTTATCACCAATCTTCACACAAATTACACTTAATCTGTCACGCTCCGGAGTACGGGAGGTGACGTGGTGGTTTAATTAAATTAAATAAGAAAAGATTTGATTAAAAATAGAGTTTTAGAATGAAATTTATAAGTAAAATGGTGGTAATTTTAAAACCGTTTAAATAGAAAAGTTAAAGCAACAGATGAATCATCATGATAATTAAACAAATAGAAATTACATTAAAATAATTGAATATGGGGTGGAACGCGTATGAGTCCCACTAGCCCACATATTGTGCACACACATATAATACTGACAATATTATGATACAACCACAGTCCAGAATAAGAGAAAAGTTAAAGTCTTACATGCCTTGAATGATAAGTTAACCTACCAAATACTTCTACTGATCGCAAGTCCGGTCGGCGGACTCTTCTCCAAACCTATGCTGATATCCACCTAGGGTTAAGATTTAAAAACAGATAAAATGTGAGCGAAAGGCTCAGTAAGACTATATTTGAAATTATACAGCTTTAAAAGAAATTGCATAAATTAAATAAACATATGGAAATGAACTAGAACAATCAACGAATAAATAATTAAATTTGAAATTAAATAAGATATAGTCTTCCCAAAATAATTCAGATAAATCAATCAAAAGAGTATCATTTTTCCTTTCCTAGGCAAACCATACATGACTCACCA
>CAMOHE010025453.1:0-13046 GCA_946598075.1 Artocarpus hirsutus | reverse complement strand
AATTAGATATGGAATCCTTTTATTAAAATAGTTTTATATTTTTTAGTTCAGTGATGTTGTGCTTGTTGAGAATGAGCCTGTGGTTGACAATGAATCTAAAATGATTGGCCTTGAAACATTGGATCTGAGCTTGTTGTATGAAGATTTTGTGTATTTTTTTTTTGGGGTTTTTGGACCAATTATTAGAATATATTGGATTGATTTTACATTTTTGTTTGGTTATGTTAATCTTATTGGATCTTTTTTTTTTTTTTTTCAATTTTTGTCGTTGGTTTTGTTTGCTATCAAGATCTGAGAAAAAATGTTCTGAATTGCAGATTTGTTGAATTCTGGTTTTTTCATTTTTGCATTGATCTATTCCTTTTTTTTTTTACTCTAGAATCTGGCAGGTTCTAGAATGGAATCTAGCGGGTTCCGGCAACTTTTGGGATAGAATTTGGTGCTTCTGGCAATTTTTTGGATGGAATCTAGCGAGCTTTGTGTTGGAACTCGGCAAGTTCTAGGATAGAATCTGACTGGATTTGGCTAGTTCAGGAACAAAACCTGACAGGTTCTGGCTAGTTTGGTGACGAAAACTAGTGGGTTAAACAATATGTTGGACACTGGTAGGTTCTAAGTTGGAGCCTGGCAAGTTACGACCTGGCACCCGCACTGGGGACTGAAGGTGATTGACGCTTCTTTGTTTCAGAAAAAATATGTTGGAATCTGACAGGTTACAACCCGACACCCACGCCAGCAATAGGAGGCGGTTGACACTTCTTTGTTTTGGAAAAAAAAAAGTTAAGTTGGAAACTAGTAGTTCCAAGTTGGAACCTAGCAGGTTATAATCTAGCCCTCGTACTTGTGACTGGAGGCGGATTCTAACAGTTTCCATGGCGGAATCCGATGGGTCCCATGACGGATCCTAACGAGTTTCGAGACAAAACTTGACAGGTTTTATTTCGGAAGAAAAAGTAACTTGGTCTTTTAATAAATCTTCAATTTTTAATAAATGAACAGTTTTAATAAGTGATTTGTTGACAGATATTTTTAATAAGATGGTACATTTGACGAGTATTCCCTGCCCATAAGGTAAACGACGTTATTTAACGTAGAACATTCTCTAAAACATGCTAAACTACTTGTAGTTGTGAGAATGATTAATCAATTCCGTGCATCTTGGAATGCCCATGTTATCTAAGAATTTCTTTACACAGCCTCTTCTCCAACTTGCTAACCTTAATCCCCACAATTTTGGAATTGGTATTTACCAATTCAAACTTTTTTTCCATCATGAGGCTAAACTAATGATATTATTAAAAGAAAATTGGGTTAATTATTTAAACTACTTTCTAGTTTTAATTTTTTTTCTTATGCCCTATTTGGTTCAATATCAATTCAAACCTTTTTGCAACAATATTTTATTTTACATAAATTTAAATTTTTATTCAAACTTATAACCAAACATGCAATTAATTTTTTTCTCTAATTTTTAGAAACTATGAAAGCACATCTAGAATTTAAAAAAAAAAAAAAAAAAAACTTATTTCAACTCTATCCACAGCTAGTGCATTTTGGGAATGAAAAAGAAGAAGAGACGAGACGCTAAACTAGATTTGTGAAATATTTCAAATATCCAAAATACATATAAAAACTCCTTAAGCAAAAAAAAAGAAGGAAGAAAGACAGAAAGAAAGAAAGAAATCTCATCTCTTGAATTTCATGTTTTAAATGTGAAATAATTTTTTAAAAATTTGCCTCAAGAAAATAATATTTTTGCAGTTGTGATGTTATTTGGAGACTATTAGCCTCTCTCCTGTGCTTTCATCCACAAAATCAAAATAATTTTTTTAAGTTCTAAAGGATCCCTTATAGTTTCTAAAATAAGAAGGTAAATTGTCAAAAAAAAAAATAGTAGGAGGTGTGTATGTAATTACCTTGAAGAAAATAAAACTGATTAAGATGTCAAATTTATACCAAACAATTAATAATAACTATATTTTTTACAAACGTAATTAAGATGTGGCGTTTGAAAAGTGTTGGAAACCGTTAATTAGAACCACTTTTACTATAGCATGTGAGAGCTTTACACTGTAACAATTTTTTTTATTATTACTGTAGCATATGAGAGCTTTATACTGTTCATAATTGAGTTTATGGTAGAAACTGGTTCCCACCATTTTGTCAAATAGGGGGTAAAACCATCTATGTATGTAGGATTTTGACATGTAGACATATGTATATATATGTATATATATGTATATTCCTTTACCTGTTAGAGTTCAGAGACTCGGGACAAATTACACTCGCCTAATCACGGGCGTATGATGCAAGGAAAAAAGACTGTCACCGTGTCATGTGTGTCCAAAACTCTCGACATAATACTGACCAAATGTGTGTATATTACAATATCATCGATAACTTTTCTTGTAAGAGATGATTTACTTGGCAACTGATTAGTATTGGGACTGAACTCAAGTCAGATTCGGAACTAAGAAGAAATCCCATAATTAAAGTTAAACGGATCTATCTTTGTTTCTATAAAGTTGACCTTTTAATAGATTAACCTCTCAACAATATTCGAGAGCTGACACAGATCATGGCCGTACTAATAACCTACATTACAAACATAGAAGGCACGGAAAATAAAACACCCCTGCAAAATAGAGAGAGAGAGAGAGAGGGAGAGAGAGAGTAAAAAAAACAAAAGAGGACAGAACAAAACGAGGGTAAAATCACGAAATTATACTACACAACGTGACAACAACACATTTAAAAAAAAAAAAAAACAGGGATTTGAGGTTTTAATATTACACATTACTTGGCCTCATTATGATTGGACGAAATGGGACAGCGTGTTGTCCACGGTATCAATGTTGGTGGACTCCATTTACCAAAGTAATTTTTCGTACAGATAAATTTGTGTCTTCCAGTTTCTTGTGCAATTTTTTTTTCCCCTAAAATATGATTCTTATTTATTTCTTCACGACAAAAAGCATGTGCCCACGTCGAGTTTGTAACATTTTACTACAATTTCATACGGTTTACAAGAGTGAATTGTCTAACCATTAGTGATCACCACAACTGATTTGTAACTAGTTAGAAATTGGATGTGTGAATGTTAAAATTGAAATGTAAATTGTGATTGATTGAAAAGGTTCAGTGATAATGACCCTGATCATCATTTTGTCCGGAGTTATAGTGTAAAGAAAACGTTAGCATCTTTTACTATAGCACTTTCAGCTTATGAAGGCAACTAGCTACTTGACAAACCAGAAGATAACATAGCCAAGTTTATTTTCCATTTTCTTGGGTCTTCACTTTTTTGTTTCTTAATCAGTTTCTTGCTTTACTAACTTAACAATATCACTAATTAACTACACATTCCAACACTGTGGGACTGATAACTGACCATATGACATGCACATATATGTGTCTGGTAGCTTTTAAGTGTTGATTTTCTAACAGCATAAGCTTTAAAAGAATTCTACTTGAAAAAGTAACCTACATAATAATAATAATAATAAAAGGTTCGTCAGAACCTAAGCTTTAAGTTAGGTATTTTTTCCCCTCTAAAAGGAAAAGGTTGCCATAATAATTAGCGCCTTGGGACATAGTTTGGCAAAGTTTTATGGTCTGTGCGCTTGAGCTTTGATCGATAAGTCCTTTATCAGCCCAGCCAGAAAAAAATTTGAGAAGAAAATGGTAAGGTTTAGTATGAAGGTTATTGCTATGCGAGTTCTCCGCGTGTAATGCCGTTACTCAAATTATACATGAGAACCCTTTAATCAAGACAGAATCAAAATGGCCATTTAGAAAGTAAAAGGCACAAAAATAGAACCTTAGAAAAAGCAAAAGCAAATAGAGAAATGGGAATTGAATATCAGATTTCAACGTAGATTCAGTCTAGATCAGTTTAATAAATCCTGCAAACTCGGCGATTTACATGAAAATTCTCCAGTATTCCAAACTCTCCATTGTTTGGAGCCAATATTGATGGATATGATAAATATTCGGCATTTTTCTGATTTATGGTGTAAAAAGTTTCACTTTCAGAGAAGTCCCAAACCTTATTGACTGGTACAATAGGCGCATGTGCATTTAAGTTTCTATGGAATATAACGTTTTTTTAATCAATCAGAAGAATATTGGTAATATAGAGTATCACGAGAGCTAATATTATGGTGTGTGATTTCTCTCGTCTTCTGCATATAAAACTATGAGAAGCAACATACACAGACACATATAGATATATAGTTAAGCGTTTAGATGGGCGGTCCCCTAAGAAAAGAATTTAACAATGGCTCTTAATTGTTCTTTGTCTTGTCTACATCTTTTGAGTTCGTTTATGAATCAAAGGTGATGCCCATTTTTTTTTTTTTTTTTTTGCTGCATCAATCTATCTCAATTTGTAGAGGAAAAAGATAAAGAAAAGGAAGAGGAAAAGGAAATAAAGTACATGCATTTGGATTGTTTGATCAATCCAAAACAATATATGCTATCAGTTTGTCTCCACGGGTTTTGGATTTGGACCAGCCTTTTTCATATTTCGCATTCATTTGTGCAGCAAATGAAAGAGGCCTTCATCTTTTACTTGCCTTCACAAGCACAAAAAGTGTGTTTCACGACATGGCTGTTTATTAAAGATAATTAATTAGTATTAAATTTAAATTCCAGTAATTAAGAATTTATTTTATTTTTTAAAAAAATTCTCCATGATAATCCGTTAATAAATTTTAAATAAGTTCAATCACTTTTCTTTAAAAAACCAATATAAGTCAAGTATAAATAACATAAAATTAAAACAGGGAAAAGACTATAATAAGACCCCTTAAAAGGTATTGTTGGTAAGAACCTTTACTATTTTTTATTCTCTTTTATTATAGTATAAGATCTGGGTGTCACATAAACGAAGATAAAACCAACTTCATCCTATCATTTTCTTTTATTTCCGTATCAAACTTTTTAAGAAATAAAAATAAAAAGAAAAACCATAAAAATTAGGTATGTCCATTTGTCCTAATTGATGACGGTCATCGGGAGGAGGTGGCGAGGAATTCATGGATGATGGGGTCATGACCCTTTGTGATCCAGGCTACGGACCTCACAACCTAGCGAATCAATGACCTCAAAATGTTCATTATCAACCTAATGAATCAGCGGATTTTTCATGAGTTTGGCAAAAAGAGCATCTTCGTCACAATGCAACACAAAGCTCCTATTTTCCTTCTTTCTTAGTTGGCAATCTTTCTCTCTCTCAGATCTACTCCATCACTGTCTCTCTCTCTCTAGGGTTTCTTTTTCCTTAATATCTTCATCCAGTTCTAAGATTTTCACTAGATTACTTCTTTTAATGCCAATTCGAAGATGGTTAGTTTTGAAGGCTCCGCATTTTCTTGAATCGCTCAAATTTTCGTGCAATGTAGAGAGATTTTTGAGCTTCCACATGGTTTTTTTCCCCCTCAAAACTATGTAATTGTTCATGTATTGGAAGTGTTCATTTACTGAATTACCAGCTTAGACCTCAATTTTATATGTTTACTTCCAATTTCAAGCCCATCGACAAGAATTAATTTAGGGTTTTTTTTGTTCAATCTATAGTAGATGCGATCTAGTTCCTGATTTTGATTGTTTTTTGTTTGAGCGTGGAATAGGGAAAACCTAGGTCTTCCTCACAATGCAGAGTTTCTCAAGTTGCAGCTTAACTAGAGGCCATATTTAAGTGGCTTTAGAAGGAAATAGGGCAGAGAAGGACCCATGGTGGTTGTGACAGGATCCAACCCACCCTTGGGTCACCAGAACCGCTAGAGGTGGAGGAGAAGTTGGTGTTGTGGTTTTCTTTTTGAAGTAAATTTTTTAATTTTTTTGAAGTAATTTTTGATTTTTTGGATTAAAATGATTTGGTGTATTTGGTACATGAGATGTTAATCCAATGGACAAAAAAAAAGGTCTTATTAATAAGAATTATTGAAGGGTCTCGTTATAGCATTTTTCTTAAAACATATTTGAAAGAAAAATAGAAATCATTGAGATAACAATAAGGTCATGAACTAAAAATTTAGCAAAGTACCATTTGGGTCCCACCAAACCCTACAGTAGCAGTATATACATAATTTAAATGGAAAAGATAATAATAAATTATTACATGCCTTGTAGGAAAACACACAAATAGATAATTTAACTCATGGACTCCGCGATTTGTCCAACAATGCTTTACTCTACGGCATACTGTGATCCTATTGAGAGGGGGGTATGAGTAGGATTTAAAATAAAAACAATGTGTAAAACTATGAGTGAGCGGCTCAGGAGGATTGTAAGTTCAAAGACAACATAAAATTATAATAAAAATAAACTTGGAAATAATAATATAAAGGGGAATTATTGAATAATGCTTCTAGCTTCAAAATATCGTAATTAGCTTTAAAATAATGACTTACCAAAATGCCTCATATGATTTATCAAAAATCATAGATAAACACTTATTTGTTAGGCTTGTAATCACCATCGAAGTGGCCCCTACACAGTTTTTCAGACGTGCCTCTCAAATTGTTCTCTACACAACATGAATTCTGCGGCACCATGCATTTAAAATTTGACTATCTGGAGAATCTCACATCAATAGTATTTGAAAACTATTTCAAACATTGTTTCGCTTGGGAAATCTCATCCCAAGATATTAATCTTTTATTTATCATATATCTCTTCAAAATCATATTTTCAAAACATTTGAAAACAATTTAATTGACAAACTCAATTCTTAAAACATTTAAGAATACATTTTTAGGCCAAATAACTTAAAATCATGGCTACCAAGAAGTGTATAAAATCCTATTATAAAAACTAGGCCACAATAACTCTCATAACTCTATCCAGTCAGCTATACGTTTGCTCCACAAAGCAGCAGTTCACATTAAAAAGAAACTTGACTATTAACACCAAAAATAAACTAACCCATTAGTGTATTAATCATGATTCTTAGTGTGCCATTTATCTCTTTAAACTTTATATTTTCATCACATGATAGAAAAACTCTTAAAAATACATTTTTAATTATTTCTAGTTAAATTAAAGGGTAAAAATTAATTTAAACAAAAAATCAAATATGAGAGACTCAAATGGCTGAAACAACTATTTTTTAGCTTGGCAGTCAACTGACATATATAGTAGGTGGTCAACCATTGTGTCAAGGAGCAGAGTATCTAGCTCTACTCTACTTCAAGCCTCCGAGTTTGATTTGGGTTTAAGATAATCTAAATCAATTTCAACGCACTCAAAACATGTATTGAAAGTTTGAAATCAAACATAAAGTTAATAAAACCATATTTACAACTCTTTTAACTCATTAAACCATTTAAGCATCAAACTTATGATTTGTTCAAAAATAAGAAAAATAGAGCTAAAACCATATTCCAATCCAAATTGCAAGCATATTAGTGTCTAAATCATAACTCATACAAAGAGATAAAATTTGTTAAACGTTTTCCATCATGCTAAGATATCTAAAACTGTAATCAAATTCTTAATTTCAGACATACATGTTTATCTTAAATACTAAAAATTTCAAAGCAAAACCGACCAACAAAGATGCCAATTTTTAGACCTAGAAACATGAATTAAAACTGTCAAACTAAAGATAAATTTTGAAATTAAAAGAGCAAACTAGTTCACAAGATTTCTAATCTCAAATTATTCAAAAATCAGTTCTGATTTTAGTGGTTTGCCTTTAGTTATGCTTAGGAGTGTTTGGTTTTTTTTTGGGTTTATTTGAAACATATTTGGAGAGTGAGAGAGAGTGTGTGTGTATGGCGTGGGAAAGAGAGAGGGAGGGAGAGTGCTAGAAGTCTAAATGATTTCTAGCTTTTAATCATAAATTTGATGAGGGGTTTTGTCCAAAACTAGAGACTATCCATGGCTTTCAAAGGAGACTTTATCAGATTTTACGTGAATTCTGATATAAATGTTTGAGGGGCCTTTTAGCAATTTGGCAAAAGTTGGAGTTTCCGAATTGAATAAATAAAGCAATGGGAAAATGGTGCAATTTAATTTAAGGGCTAATTACATAATTATAGTTCCTAGTTTCAACTATTTTTTAATTTTTTCCTCTATTTTTAGAAACTACAAAGGTATCCTTGAGATTTTAAAAACTTATCTTAATTTTATCTCTATGAATAGAAAAAAATTAGACAAAACAACATGACTATCCTTAAAGAGTTATGATAAATATTTTATATATTAAAAACGTAAAAAAATCCTAAAACAAAACATTAAATTTTAAAAAAAATCTTAAGTTTTATAACTTTTAAATTTAAAATATAGTTTTTAAATT
Source organism: Artocarpus hirsutus (assembly GCA_946598075.1). Taxonomy (NCBI): domain Eukaryota; kingdom Viridiplantae; phylum Streptophyta; class Magnoliopsida; order Rosales; family Moraceae; genus Artocarpus; species Artocarpus hirsutus. The sequence continues at coordinate 4,741 of CAMOHE010025453.1, read as the reverse complement.
TTTTTTCAAGAAGAAACATATATTTCATAAACAAATTATGTTTAGCTAATGGTATTTTTATCTTATATTCATGTTTTTTAAGTAAAAAAAAAAGTTTGCAATGGATAAAATTGAAATAAGTTTTTCAACTCCAAAAGATAGCTTTGTAGTTTCTAAAAACAAATAAATAAATTGAAAAATAATAAAAACTATGAGGTATAGTTATGCAATTAACCTTTAATTCAAATAGTAAATAATAAAACAAATGACTAGAAAATAAATTTATAAAAAATAAAATTTAAATGACTAAAAATAAAAAAATAAGAATAATAAAACAAATTTTTAAATATGATTAGTTAGTAATTAAATTTTAATTGCTCGCTAACTGCCATTTTTTACACACTAATTTTTCATTAATTGATTTTGAAACTTTACAATATATGTAAAAATACATGTACTTGTAAGAGACCTTACTACTTCAAGTTGTTTTACAATTTAAATGACTACAAGGCTCTAAAAATTGTAGCAATATTTTTTTTTCCAAACTTGTTGTGATCACATGGTCTAATACTAATTTCTGCAGTAAAGGTACCATGAAAACAAAATAAAATTATAGTTAGCTTTTGTATTTAACGAGAACAGGCTATATAATTCAATTATATGACACGGTTATGGCTTCTTTTATTATACATACATATACATATATATATATATATATATATAAGTGGACGTACAACTATAATTGAGTAAATTACATCGAATTATTTGTTTTTTTACATAATGTATCTCAAACTTTTAATTTTAGCATAATATACCATATACTTTGAAATCATTTGCAATTGAGATCTAATAGCTACTTTTAATTTTGTTAAGCATTCTTTTTCAAGTGTTAAACTTCATTTTTTTTTTCTTAAATGATGAGTTTTACTCGTAATAAAACTCAAGTGTAAATTTTGTGATCAAAATTATCCATGCTTTTTAATGCTTCATAGCTATTGGACTTTAATTGCCAACGATTTCAAAATTTAGGATACGTTTTGCTAAAATTAAAAGTTCAGGATGTATTATGCAAAAAAAATTTAAGGAGCTACAATACAATTTACTCACTAAAATTTTATAGAAGTTTTTTGAGTAAAAATGAAAATTCTAACCGAGCACGTGATCCACTCATTAATTGGTGGTGACTTCATGCAATATGAGAAACTTAAAGTATGTCATATTTATATGTTGGCCAAAAACCTAGCTTGTTTTTATATCGCATGGTACTGATTGGGTGTGACAGGAAGCTTGTGGGGTGGGGGGGAGTGCAAACGAGGTGGTTAGGCTCGTTGAGAAGGGGCTGACAGAGGTTGGGCTTGGTTGGGTGAGACGGGAAGCTAGGGGCAAGCGCGAAGGGAATAACTGGGCTCATCACTGGTGGTGTTTCTCGCCAAGGGTCACCGGGAGGGGGGAATGTGTAGGGTGATCGCAGTGGGGGGTGGGCTGTGGGCCTTGTTTGGCTGCTTATGGTTTTTTTTTTTAAAAAAAAAACTAGGTTGAGATTTGAGTTTTTTTTGAAAAGAATTTGATATTATTTTTGTTTTTTAAAAAATATGATTTTAATAATATATATATATATATATTTTTTACCCTTTTAAATGTTTTTTATGTTTTAATTTTAATTTCTTTAAAATATGTTAGATATTTTACTAAAATACTCTTCTTAAAGTGGTCAAAACAATTTTTAACGGTCAAACTTAATGGCTAGGGACCAAATAGTACATTGTTAAACAATTGGACTTAATTAAATAAAAAAATATTAAAAACTAAATTATATATTTTTTAAAAAGTTAAGAACCAACTAAGCTATTTACTAAAAAAAAGAATTCTAACATAGTAAAAACTACGTTTTTTTCTTGCCAGTAAGAATTGTTGTTTTATAGTTGTTAAACTAAATTTTTTAATGATCTAATTTATGAGTGTTAATATTAAAATTTATAACACGTTATATAAAACTACTTTTAATTATAAACTAAACCTTAAAAAAGATAATCTAAAAGCTAAAGAAAAACGTAAGAATTTCCTAAAAGAAACAAAAAAAGACATAGATAAAATATGAATATAAGGCCCACCATGTACATCGGAATCCGAGGCACCAACAATTGACGTCCACTGCACTGCCGAACAGTTAAAAGAGTAAGAGAATATCAGGTGAAGGGAAAGGGCGCCAGCAAAGGAGACAATAAGTGCGTTTAGTCAAAAGAGGAAGAAAAAAAAGGAGTTGGTATATGGATTGGGCTCGGCAACTGTCTGATTTGTCGGGAGCGTTTAATAATGTTGCTTCCATTATATAGCTTTAGTGGTTATAATATAAAATTTTTATATATATAATATAAATAAAAAAATAATTATAAAATTTTTATATATTATAATAGATTAATTTTAGCTTTTAGTTTTAATTACGATAAAATTTAAAAAAAGAGTCAAAAAAATTTTAAATTAAGAAAATGAGCTCTTTTTTTTTTAACCAAAAAAACACTTTTTTTTGAACAGGTAAATTGTCTCAATTTTTTTTAAAAAGATAAAAAAAAAAACTGTAACAAGATAAAGAACTTATACAAATAAAAAAAATCTGAAACCGTTTTCATACTCAAAATATTTATTTTTTGATGTCAAAAAAAGAAAAAAAAACGATCATGTACTCAAAAAAAAAACTTTCTCAAAAGGTTAGTTTTAAAATTCTCTCTCTAACTACACCCTCAAGTTAAAAAAGTGGAATAGTTCCATAGCAGTGGTGAACCTAGAACCCAACGGCTGCCGTTTGTTGTTTATGCCACTTTCACTTCCAAATTATACTGATTTTCTTTTAGACTTTTTTTTTCCCCTCCCTTTTTCCTTGTTGGCTCTCTTTCTTTTCATCCAAACAACTCATTATTTGTATCTGTTCAGTCACAACCTTAGATACCGCTGGCACCGTAAGCACAGCTAGCTATACCCCAAGAAAAGGAGAAAAAAAAAAGATTAATTATATAATTATATTTTTAGTTTTAATTTTTTCTTAATTTATCTTTTTATTTTTAAAAACTACAAAATTATTCTTTGAATTTAAAAACTTATTTCAATTTATCTCCTTAAATAGAAAAAATTAAGCAAAACAATATGATTATCCTCAAAAAAGCTATGAAAAATATTTTATATTTTAAAAACAAAAAAAATCTTAAAACAAAACATCAAATTTTTTTTTAAAAAAAAGGATCAAAAGTTTATGACTTTTTAAATTTTAAAATATTTTTTTAAAAGTTTATCTAAAAAAGAAACATATATTTCATAAATTAATGAGGTTTAATTAAGAATATTTTTTATCTTATTTTCATTTTTTTATTGAAAAAGTCTATGAGGAGTAAAATTAAAATAAGTTTTTTGAATTCAATGAACATCTCTATAGTTTCTAAAAACAGAGGGACAAATTGAGAATTGATGATAACTAGAATGTCTAGTAATGTAATTAACCCAAAAAAAGGTAAATTGTTGGATTGGTCTCAAATCTTTTACAAAAGTGAGATTTTAGTCCTCAATCTTTTATTTTTATTTTTCAGCCCTCAACCTTTTATTTTAGTTGTCGAGGGACCATTTTAATGGTCAAACTTAGTGGTTTGATAGTTAAAAATTATTAGATATCATTTTTAATTAAAATTATTAAATTACATTTTAAATAATTAAAACATTTAAAATTAAGGGTAAATCACAACCATTAATTCAGAAACATCGAATCACAGCCTTTAGTTTTATTTTTACCCAAAAAATTCAACATCAACAAAAAAAAAAAACCACAACCACCATAATAGGCCAAGCAATAGCTAGCTGCTAGAAATCAAATGGACCCTTTCTCTCTCACACCCACGACCAGTGCTGCCCACCCCTCATTGGCAACCCCAACGACCCACCCTCGTCGACGATCCCCAGCACCCAGCCCCTCCTCCCACCTCGTCATCTCTCTGGCAATTGTCCAACGATTGTCCTTACCGCCCAAACCCAGCAACCCACTCTTTCCCCAAACCCTATAATTCTCCAACAATTCCCATCAAACCCTGACCCTATCAGACCTTGATCAAACCCCAACCCTATCAGACCCTGATCAAACCCCAACCCACCTCAAATTGAAGCCCCTCCCTCAAAGCCCACCCTAGTAGGTCGTTGCGCTCTGCCCATGCCGCCTCTCCCTCGCAATATAGAGCTTCATCACCGTTGCTGTAGAGCATGGTGAAGCTTTGCCCAATAGCTCTTGAAGGACTCTTCATCCTCGATGAATCTACTCCTTCAAGGATTTTTTTTTAAAGCATATTGGAGATTTCTGATTTTTTTTTATAGGAAATAATATATATTTATTGTGTTTTTATGCTTTAATTTTAATTTCTTTAAGACATATTAGGTATTTTACTAAAATATCCCTATTAAAGTAGTCATATGCCCTTCATGTGCGGCTAAATTTAACAGCCGACCCTTAAATTGTCCTCAGCAACTAAAATAAAAGACTAAGGACTGAAAATTAAAAAAAAAAAGGATTGAGAACTAAAATCCCACTTTTTGGGGACTAATACAACAATTCACCTAAAAAAAGAAAAAAAAAATCCTCAAATCCAATCTTCCTATTCCTCTTAAATCAATCAATAAATCAACCTGCAAAGCCTCTTCTAAGTCCTTGTGACGGAAACTGTTCTTGACAAGGAATAAAAGAAAAAAAGGAAGAAGTAGGTACATTTCATTTATCTAGATGTATCATGCG
>CAMOHE010025452.1:20735-45274 GCA_946598075.1 Artocarpus hirsutus | reverse complement strand
ATCTCGAGTACCAATTAAGTTAATTGGTACTCGAGATAGAAATAAGAACCTCTTAAGGGAGGTTTGTGGTTCAAACCCGAGGGACGCGAAAGAAATCCCTGAGGGGCCAGAGGGCCCCAAAGGGGACAGTACGGATGAGTGGGCGGCACGGGGATGGTCTACCAATAAGAGCCATAAGTCCGAGGGCCCCGCAAGGTGGGTCCTATGGAGGCTTGAGGGAGTACGCCCGGGCCGAACGCCACATTTAAAGATCAAAATGAATTATTAATCGGGATAAGGTATATATTTGTTTATTAAATCTAATCTAAATGTATAGATTTAATGAATTCAAAAATTAAAGATATAGTTTTTAAATAAAATTAAACACGTGGCATAAAAAGGTAATTATCTCTTTCATTTGTATTTTTAAATTGCTCTAAAATTTATCAATTTATCCCTTTAAATTTTATTTTAATTCCAAATTTTATGTGTAATGTTTTTAAAAAATTTCATTTGCATGTTTAATTTTTACTTTTAATTATACTTTATTTCACAAGTAATTTGGTTTAAAATTTCATTTTTATTTATCTCTTTTCAAAAAAAAAAAAAAAAAGGCTCCGTCGCTAGCTAAGGTTACGAGCTTTAATTATTTAATTGTGGATCAGAGGCTTCGGCAACTGCCTTATGTCACGAGCTTACTTTCTCCGAAGGTACTCGTGCGGCCTTAGCACGCTCCCAATGCTAAGTCAGCCTGACTTGCTCACGCAATTGCCTAGAACAAAAGGGAACTCAAGAGAATGAGGAGAACTCTGAAAGGAAATTTGTATTAAGCTAAGAGAACTTTACAATTGGATTTCTTGGATGGATTTACAAATGAAGGGTTGGTCCTATTTATAGGCACTCTCCTAAAGGATGGATAGTCAAGATCGCTTTGATCCTACGGTTGCTATTTACTCTCTAGAATGTTCTAGCAAAGTGTAGGAATATTTACAAGCATGGAGTGTTCTAGAGCATTCTAATGTACTATAATGTTCTAGAGTGTTCTAGAGAAGTCTTGAGCCTTCCAGGACATTCTGGGTTCTTCATGATACTTCTGGACTGGTGTAGAACTTCCTAGAATGCTGTGGAACGTTGTAGAACACCCTGGACCCTTCCAGAACCTTTCTTGGGCCAATTTGATCCTTAAAAACGCCCAAGACAAGTGTGTGGCCTCCTCGTGGCTCAGTGGGGCGTGACACTTAGCTGGCTTTAATTTTCTAGTCTCGTTACTCGTTAGCCTCCTTGGGTCCATTCCCGATTCCTCTAAGCAACATTTTAACTGATTTCTTAAAAAAGTAGCTGGCACTTTGTCCGCTGCCTTGAAACTCTCTTTCTTGGTTTTTTAGAGTACCGAAAAAAAAAAAAAGGTTTAGTCATTGTTTTTACTTTGTCTTTTGTCGAAGTCACCAAAGTGTTGTGTTTCAATCATTATAGTCCGCACAAAAGCTTCTTCTTCAAGCTCGCCAACTGACCCAGTCCAACTTGTAAGCAAGAATCTGAACCAGAACTGCTTTTTCATAAAGTCAAAAGGGCTGTCATTTTCGTAGAAGTGCTGCCCAGAAACATTTTACCTGGCACCGTTTTTGCTGGGGCCCAATAAATCAATCTCAAATTAGAAAATTTTAAACAGTAAGCTAGAGAATGTTAAATGAGAATTCTAGTCTATAAAAATTTACCATAGCAATGGGGCTAAAAAATTTATACTAAACTCCGCTGTTGGTTTTTTTTTTCAATATTTTGATTTAATTTTGACTAAATTCAGTTTGAAAATGAAGTATCCCACGCTATGGTATAAAACTATCAATTTTTTTTTTTCAAGATTACAAATTCTCATGTCACTTTTGAGAACAATAAATTCTTAGGAATGGTCTTTATCCTAGCATCATATCTCATCCGGACATAAACTGCAACCGTTGCATGAGAATTCAACATGCATGATAAAAAAGGGCATCCTAAAGCAAAAAAAGTAAAATATAGGCATACTTGGACACCTTAAAAAATGATGGAAAATGTAATTAATTGTTTAAGAAAAATAACCTAGTAAACAAATTGTTGTTTAACTCATACGTATTATTAATCTAAGAAATAATAAATATTTAATTAAAAAATAAATATGAAAAAATATTTCTCATATTAATACAAACAAAATTAACTAATTTGATCTTAGAAAAACATTCAAACCCAAACAAATTACACACAACAGGGAGGGGCTCTAATAGGAATGGTTCTAACGGCAAGAAAGGGTAGGATCTGATCGGTAAAGGGTGTAGACTAGGTGGTGGGGGCTAATCTTGATCTCGTAACAGGCAGAGGCAATGGGAGTGTAACGGCCCGTATTTTGGACCGTTACTTAGCTTTCTTAAACTTTAATCTTACTTACTAGTAAGAAAAATACTAGTAAATTTTTTTCTTAAAACTTTCTTGAAACTGTTGCGACTTTTGTTGCAACATAAACTGAAATATAGTTCAAAACTTGACTTTAAAATCAACTAAAACATTTCTTAAAATTTATTAAGTAAACATTTACTTTCATAAAAATTTTTAAACCATCTTTTCAAAAAAGAAAAGCTTTTTGTTAAAACAGCGGAAACTTAACATAGTAGAAAACTACTGCAGTAGTATCCATACCTAACTATTACATCTGTCACTGCAACATCGAGCTCTTTAATGTGTCTTACTGGTTTTCTGTAGAACTACTTACAACATAAAGAAACTTGTTATGTGCTTTCGCTCAATAAGTTTAAAGTAATCTTACAAAACTTTAAAACTTTCTTCTTTAAACTTTTTTCTCGTAAAACATTTTTCATTAAACATTTCTTATAACATATTTCTCGTAAAATATTTCATGTAAAATGTTTTTACAAACATTTTTCATCATAAAACATTCCTTGTAACATATTTCACATAAACATCACTTGTAAAGAAAACATTTCTAAAAGGAATGCAAGCTACATCATTATCACATGACTCCATTTCTGTTATTTTATGCACGTTTTATTATCATTCTTAACTTACTTCAACTATGGGCCTAAGTGCATGCACCAAACGCTCTTAACCATCGAGCATCGAGGCTGTAATATAACTTTAGCACAACACTTCTCTTAGGTCAGGAGGTTGGTATGATACTTTTTTTTTTATCTTAACTTAAGGATTAGATTACCGATCTTGTAATCTTAATAAACATAAACATTAAATATAACAATTGCATAAACATTGCAAATCATAAGTTATACATTAAAACATTATGCATGACAAATGCAATAGATTTCAGGCATTCTTAGAGCATTTGAAATTCATTCTTTATGCTATAGGTGAGGTTTAAAACTTATCAAGACATTGCACTAGCATTCCTACTTAATTCCCTTTCTTTTTATTGGTTGGCTTTCATGGTCTATTCAAATGATACTCGACTGTTAGCTAACTTTCTTATTACCAACCTACTTGATTGATAACACAACTTAAACGTTAATTGTTTATTCTTTTTACTTATCTTTATGTCTCATCGATTTACATTTTAACTGCTTCACTTATTCATTCCTTTGTCAAATTTTCCATCTTACTTTACAGCTTCATTACTTAATGTGATATAGAACATTTTCTATCTAAGGACATTTCGTTAATTCAAAGGGCCAGAGTCCATTTTAGTGGTTTGATAAAAAATGATAATTTTACTCTTAATAGGTTTTTTGTAAGTCACATAATTCGAATGTTACGTGGCTAAACTTCTTGCTTACTTTTCTATTCCATTACTATCGAGTTACAAAAAAATTCTCACTGAGGGCATTTTTTAAAAATGGACGTTTCAGGATCTATTTTGGCCTTTTATGAAAAATGACCATTTTGCCCTTAACAAGTCTTAAAAAACTTTTAGAACCAATTTTAGATAAAACTTACATTTTGTAACGCCCCCTTACAGACGTCACATATATCATTACTTTAACCCTTTTTATCATTATTTTAAGGTAAACTATTTAAAATAAAGTACAGTTTAATAAACTTATCCTAGGAATCCATGCATTCATTTTTTTTATTATGCTTTGAATCCATATATATATATATATATATATTTTAAATAATCTACCAATGCCAAAATAATAAAACCATAATTTAAATAAAACTTAAAGCAATTCTTCAAATTTGTTTTCTAGTTCGGTAGGCCAAACTTTAGACACCGGCAGTCCAAACATGACCAGCAATCCAAACATCGGCAGGCCGTTTGAGGCTCTGCAAATTCAGAGTTTTAAATCACCTAAATTGGCAGGCTATTACAAGGTAATCGGCATGTCGACAGTAACATCGGTAGTTCAAACAATAATGATCAGTAGGCCAATCTGCTGCAAACTTAAAAAAAAAACTTAAAACAAGTCTTAAAACAATATAGTGCAAAAAAATAACATATAAATAATAAAACCATTGTTCAGTAACTTAAATTCTTTTCTTGGCATTCTTCTGTTTTCCAATCTATAATTCCTAGCACACAAGCCCGTTCTAGTCTTACACCTATTTCATAGCTCTTTTACCTTTGTTTGTATCATGATATAAAACTAGTAAGCAAAAACTTAGTAAGTGCACTTTTCTATCTCATAATATAAAACATTTCATGAAATCATTATCATATTGATAAACATCATCATCATAGTAGTGCACTTGGCACAAGTTCATATATAACATATCTTTCATTAAGAATTCCATATTAAAACTTCATTCATTTTATCTTTAGGGGTCCAAGTGTTGTACCATTCATCATCATCATAGGCGCGTCATCATGAGAGGAGAGGGGTAGCTAATCCCAAACCAAACATGACAAGTCCAACTTTTGGACAACATCATAAACATAACATTTGGTGTGCAATACTTAATTAAGTGATACATATATACATATACACTTTTAAATTTTGGCATACATCATCATCAAAACATGCATTAAATCTTCTTGTAACCTGAAAAGCTTTCATGATAAAACATTTAATAAAAGCATCATAGAAATCATCGTAAAACATACTTTCAAACTTTGCATAAACTTCATCATGTTGCAGGTGAGAATGTACTTACTTGACTTGCTTACTAAACCTTAATTTTAGATGACGTTGCCGCGGTCGCGATGTGTTCACCTCTTAGAGTGTTCATGTCATTCGTTCATATACAAGTAAAATTAACGTCTATATTCATGAAATCATCCAATACCATAATACATCATTCATACTTTCATCTTAAGAAATACTAATACACAAATACATTTTGCCAACAATTGAAATATTCATGCAAAACTGTAATAAAAAACCTGCCTGACCATTAAGAATTCACAACTCAATCATTCACAATTCACATACCATTAAAGCATGAAACTTTGTAGGGACCAAGTTAACATATATATACATTGCCCTAATTTTTCCTTAGTCATAAAAATTGCATTTGACAATTAAAACAAGTCACATATATCAAAACATGAAATCTACTAGCATAATTAGAATTGTAAGCAACCCTAAATAAAATCTATGTACATATAATAACACATAAAACTACAAACATATCCAAATTTTAGATTCAAACAAATTTGGAACAATTCAAAACATACATATGAACTCAGGAATAAAATTAACTATAAATACATAAGGCTGAGAACACCTTTCGGTTAACACTTCGAAATAAATAAAATATAATTACTTTGACCATAAAATTTTTATTACAATCCTTAAACACATAAATACAATACCACAAAAAGTTTTGTTACCAAATAAATTTGTTTAGCTATGATAAAAAGTTACAAAATAGCAATAAAAACCTATCTCAAAGAAAGTTCAAAAACTCATAAAATATTCATCAAGTCACTATGAAACTCTCCAGATCATAACTTAACATATACATGAATATTTCTGCAAATTTTCATTCAAATCACAATTCGTTTGCCCCTTGAACATAGACTACATTTTTGTAAAACCTAACCAATCAACAATAGTTTGATCATGAGTAGTAGAGAGTGAAAATTCAATATCTTAGCATAGAAAATTCTAAATAATGTGAAACTTTCAGACACATTACTTAACATATACATAAACATCATACTAAAAGTTCATAGAAATTGGACACTTGTAGACAGAGTTATAGGTGATGGAATTACAGAGAAAATATAATTACAGAAATAAACTTAGAAAGCATTCTTACCTCAATATGGTCCTTCTCTAATTTTCTTTCAATTTGCCTAAGAGAAGATTTGATATCTCTTCCAAGTCTTTGCAGCAAAATAATGGAGAGAAGAAGAAGAGGGGAACGAATGAGAGAAAGGGAAAAATTAAAAGATTTTTTTTTTTTGGTGAAAGAAAGGGATATACGTGAAGGGAGAAAACAATATAATGAGGTAGGTCAACAATCTCTATAGTAGCAGCAAAACTTTTTATAAAATGGAATGCATACTCATGGGAAGGGTAAAGAAACTAGGGAGGAAAGTCAATGGTTCCAATAGGGGAAAATATAATGATAGTATCTTGACCAACGATCAATAGAATTCTAAATAAGTCCACTAATCATTCAATAAGGAATAAAAGGATAAGAGATAATTTAGAACTCCAATATTTGCTCCGCTTACCAAATTTTTAAATTGTCAAAATAGGAAGCCTTACTATAGAATTCAATCACCAAAAAGAAGTCAAATACTCCCTCACAAGAAATAAGGAAAGAGACAAAATAAAATATGCAAATAATTCAGAATATTACAACCTATCATATTAATCATCAATGCCACAATTTTTGGAGATTTTTTGCTGATTGTTCGTCAATAGCCTTCAGCCTGCCGGCTACCAGGATCACCTACCAAAGTTATGAGATTTGGCCTACTGATGAAATCCATTGGCTTGCTGTTCTAGAAAAATAATTCGGCCTGTTGTTCTAGAAAAATAATTCGGCCTGCCAGACTTGAAAATTTGGCCTGCCAAAGTACCACATAAAAAAATACAAAAACAAAACATTAAATATTTATCATGTTGACATTATAAATGACATGAACATTCCAAGCATATCAATTCCACGTGACCGTCATCTATCATAATTCTCAAATAAATGGTCAGTAATATTATTTCATAAAAAAATTACATAATGTCATTAATCATCTAACATTAACCATTACATGAAAAATGGTAGGTGTTACACATTTTCTTGTTACTCATAACATTGTGAGAAATAGAACATTGGTTTCTTATTTGTACTTAAAACATTCATTTTCAATCCTTCAATCTCATTATCATCAACATATTACCCAAACTAAATATGCCATAAGATTTTTTTTTCATGCCATAGCCAAAATCATTTTATTAAACACTTGGAATGCTAAAACATAGTGTTTATGGCAAAGTTGGTCACATTTTAGCATTTTTTTTCAACTATCTAGCATCATCGTCATCTACATAACCATAAATACTATAACAATCAAGAATTTTTAATGCATTAAAAATGCATTAAATTAAGGATTATATTAAGATAAAAAATACAATTTAAGAAAAAATACTGTATACTAACATGAAAAATTATACAGTATTAGAATAATGTAGTGTAAAAAGGAGGCCAATACAGTACAAGTATACTGCTAAATGAAAACGCAGATATGAAAAATGTTATGATTGGCCTCCAAAAGTAAATGAAAAGTAAGTTAAATATTTTTATACAGTCTAAGGATAGAAAGTACACTGATGTGGCCACGACAGTACAAGAAAAATACCGCGTGACAAAAAAATGACACTGTGTAAATTTTTAGCTCCATAAAGTAGACACTCCTTGGTTTTCTATTGGGCCACAATTCTAGAAAAGTGGCTCAATCACCTTATGCCACCTAGGGGTATACTCATGGATTACCAGGAGTCATCAAACAGTGATAAGAAGCATTAAAGCATGCTTATCACAATTTTTCTTCTTCTTCTCCCACAAGTTCCCACGGCAACCATTGAAGGGGGTTCTCAAAAAATTTCTCAACCCTAAAACTTTGCAAAAACAACCCCACTTAAGTTCATGAGGTGAGATTCAAGGATTTTTACAAGTTTTAAGGTAAAATCCCAAACTTTTTACCAAGTTTTCAAGGGATTTTTCATGGATTAAGGGGGAAATTAATTCATGGTGTTTTTGCATGAAAATGAAGCCTAGGAAGGAGTTCAAGGAGCCTTGGAAGGCTAGAAATCAAAAGAGTACTATTTGGGTAAGTTTTGAATTTCAAAGTTTTGAAATTTTGTAATTTTAATTTTGATTTTTATTCCTTTGAACCTATGTGGGTTCTTGGGCATGTATTTTATCAAATTTCATGGATATGTGATGTATGACATGTTGAAGTTGTGAAATTTTGGTTTATGATGCAACATGGTAGTTTTTATAAAAAGAGTTATTTTTGTAATTTTAGCACTAATTTCGCAAAAATAATGATTTAGCATGAAAATGATTGAAATAAGGGTTGAAACTACTCTTGTAAGGCCAGAGATGTTGATTAGATATGGATTTTGCCCCAAGGACTAAATTGAAAGAAAAAGTTATTTCTCTACAGATTTAAAAATCAGTCAAAAAGTCCCTCTAAAGTGGGAATTTTGAAAAAAGTTAAAACATGAAAGTTGTAAATCTCGACGAAACTGTTAGGCATTATAAATAGTTAGTCAAAAATCTCAACCGATTGTGAAATTTTAATTTTACAAGAATTTGCTGAAATTGGGAAAAAATTTTAAAGGGGAAAAATGTTATTTTTGCAAAGGATTTTGAATATGGTACTTAAAGCAAAAATGTTCCTCGTGAAAAATGAGGACAAATGGTTTAAAAAGATTATTTTTGGTTCCAGGGGCATAAATGTAAATATTTTTGTATTGGGGTCAAAACTATAAATTGTGTGAAAACTGGGTTTTTACTAGAGAATGTTGGTTTTCTATACTGTTGTAGGTAGTAAGTTACAGTATTATGGATGCTAAGTTTTAAGGATTTAAAGTTAGGCAAGGAAAGAATGAAAGAAAATGAGGTTAAGGGCAAAATGGTCATTTTATAAAAAAAGGCCAAAACGGACCTTAAATGCCCTATGTCGGGAAGCCCCCCTGAGTGAGAATTTTTCTATATGTGTAAGTAATGAGACGTTAAAGTTAAGCAATAAGTTTTATTAAGTTAAGAAATAGACAAAAACCCGTTAAGCATAAAATCGTCATTTTAAGGAAACGGATAGAATGGAGTCGAACACTCCAATTTAGCATAACATTCTTAGATGAAAAATGTTCCGTAATACATTAAGTAACGTAACCGTCATGTGTGACGAGAGTTTTAATAAAGGATGTTTAAGTAAACGAGAGGTAACCTAGTGGGTTACAAAATTAAGGAAAGGAAAGAATAGTTAATGTTTATGTTTTATTATCAATCGAGTAGATTGATAAAGAAAAAAGTTAATTAATGAGTCAACTGTTGTATAATCAGGATACAGAAGCCGACTAATGGAAGGAAAAAGAAACGAGATAGGAACAAAATAGAGAATGTTAGAGCTATAGACAGGTAAGTTTAGACCTCACTTACAGCATGAAATAAATAGTTTTCAAATGCTTATATATGTATGTTTGCAATTATTATGCAAGTTTCTTTTAAAGTATTTTTGCATGTATTATGCAAAAAGTTTTAAAGATTTAAAGAGAGATTTGTAATGAATTTGCAAGTACTATGTTTAAAGTCTATTTGCATAATGTTTTAAAAGTTCAAGTTATGATTTTCAAAGTATTTAAAGTATGTTTTGTATTTTGACAATGCATAATGTTTTATAATTTAAGTTATAAGTTTTATGATGCATTTGTTATGCAATAAGTTTTAAAATAGAAGTTGTGATTTGTAAAATGTGATTGCGTTATATGATACATTTGTTATGCAATAACTTGCATTTGCTATGCAGAAAGTGTTAGAGTACAAGTTATGATTTGCAAAATGTGTTTGCATTTTATGTTGCATTTGTTATGTAATAAGTTGCATTCGTTATGCAATAGATTTTAAAGTACAAGCTATGATTTGTAAGTGTGTTGCATATGATGTGATTGCATTTGACATGCTCACTAAAGTTAATAAGAAGGTAACATAAAGATAAAAAGAAAGTGTTATACCAACCTCTTTGTTATGAGGTAATGAAAATAAAGTTAAAGTTTGACTTGTTAGATGTGAGGTACATGACCTCAAAGTTTGATGGTCTCAAGTCTTCCGCAAGGGAAGTATCATGTTTATGATCTCATGATTAATGATGCTGGTACAAACACTAAAGTAAGATAAGGAAATTTAAGGAAGAAGGATAAAAGTTAAAGTACAATAAGGAAAGTTAAGGAACAAGAATGGAAAGTTAAAGTATGAAAAGAATGATCATAAGACATTCATAATCAAAGGTTCATAAATGAGCATAAATGGAAACATGTATTTTAGTTTTGCTTGTTTTCTTGTTATGAAATATTTAAAGACTATGAAAAACATTCTGAGGAATGTTTATGTTAAATGTTTATGAAAAATATTTTTATGTTATGAAAAACATTCTGAGGAATGTTCTATGTTAAATGTTTATGAAAACATTTTTATGGTTACAAGAAAAGGTTTTCCATTGTTTAATGTAGTGTTTACGAAGTTTTAAGAAAATGAGAGTTTTAAGATCTATTTTCAAAGCTAAGTCAAATTTTACAAAATGTTTTATCTAATTGTAAAGTTAAGTTTTAAGCTATGTTTTAGTAAATGTTTCTTATTAAGTTTTAAAAAATGATTTGAAATGGTTTTAAAGGCAAATGTTGAACGAGGTCTCAACTTGAATGGCAACAAAGGTTGCAACAAATTTTAAGTATGTTTTAAAGAATGTTTAAAGAAAAAAAAATTTAATTTAGTATTTTCTTACTAAGTAAGTAAGATTACTGTTTAAGAACGATATTTTAAATAAGTAAAGTGATTGCCCGAAAAGGCGGGTCGTCACAAATACAATCATGACATAAAGTCTTTACATGCCATAGTTTATACATACCATGAATTGCACATTAAATACTTAATATGCACAAACTAAATCAAAGATAGGGTTTGGAATTTTCCCAATCTTTTTAATCCCCTTCTTTTGTATTTTAAGCTTTGCTAACCCTCCTTAAGAATAACCATGACATAGCCCATCAAAATCCACTTAAAACTCCAAGGAAAAACACTAAAACACATAGAGTAAAGATTGGATTTTTTCCTCCAAAATTCCTTAATCTTCCTTTATACCTCTTGGCTTTGCTTCAAAGCATGATTTAGAGGCTTGGTGTTATCAAAATTTTGAGAGAAAATAGCATGGGAAGGGGTGGGATTTGCATGGAGAAAATGGGTTGTTTTCTTGTTTCATGAAGCAAATGTGATGAAGCAAAAAGACAGAATTTTTTCCAATTCCTTTTGCCACCTAAGACACATCATGGGGGCTAAAATACCACAAAAATTATCATCCCTCATGTGGCAAAATCTAGTTTTCCTAAGGGAAAGATGTGGCCAAATTTTTATCATAAAAGTGTCACATTGGTAAGTATTTCCACTTAGGTCCTTAATTGCAACAATTGGTAAATATTTGGACTTAGGCCCTTAATTGCAACAATATTTAATCTAGGGACCAAATTTTGATTTCAAAAAGTTGCTCCTACCTCTTGCCAAAACCAGCCACTATTGAGGGAGATGTGGAAAAATTTCCACCATTTAGGTGTTTCTTTGTGGGCCTTACTTTACTTGTTAAACTATCCAAATCTACACTACACTATGTGTTTCCTATATAACTGGTATATATCCTATTTTGCTAGTATTCTTTTCTATACGGTTTATATATCTTTCCATACTATCCCACATCCTCCACACAGTATAATTTTCATGCTGTTTAGTTTTATGCAGTATAATTTCTATACTACTCATCTTTATGTAGTATATTCCTTATGTTGTATTGACCTCACATTGCATAATTTCTATACTGCTTAAATTTTGTATTGTTTGCTTTCCATATTTCTATATAGTATTTTTTTTATAGCATTCCTGTTTCAAAATTTATTGTAACATATTTTGTAACAATTAAGCTTTCTAGTTTGTTTTTCCTTGCTTATCAGCTAATCTCCATCTTTCGTTTAATTCATACTTAACTTAGGATTGTGGCATGATTTTTTAACTACAAAATTCTCATATTTACTCTTATGTAATTTATCATAAAAATCGGATTAAAATAATAATCCTTCTGACACTCCTTATGCTCTTGAAGTATTTAATAAATTTTAGAACATAAAATTTAGCTCACAAAATTTGTACATAATTTATTTAACATAATCTCTTAATTATTGCATATACAATGCACTAATAATTCTCGAATGTCACAAGGGGAGGGAAGCTCGATCTTGTGATGGGGAAGAGACTTGATCTAATGGCGGGGGAAAGGGCCCAATCTCGTGATCCAGCAATATCTCAAGTTTTTTCTTTTTTTGTTTGTGTTCTTACAAGCCCATGGGTCAAGCCTAGTTCTTATGCCTTTATGTTGAAGACAGTGGTAAAGAAATTAAGAGAAATATATAAATTTCTACATGAATGCTTAAAGTTTGTTTGTTTAATTAAAAAAAAGAAGAAGAAGAAATGAATGCTTATATTTTACTATTTCTTAGTTATATTTTTTTGTGATCACTTCTAAAAAAATACATAGTGGTTACCAATTCAATTAGATAAAGTTACATATTGTTGTGCTTCAATTTACTTATTCTTATGATTTATGCATCTTGTAGTTTACGAGGGATTTAAAAACATACTTTATTTGCTTTTTTGGTTCTCTTTTCAAGTAAGGTTACATATTTACCTCTTTCTATAATTTAATATTTCCTATAAATTTTGCACCCTAACTCTGTCAATCTGAAACAAATAATGCCTTATCCAATGCCTACTTCACATCTATCAAAACAATTGCCCAACTCAGCCACCACTTTAACGCCGGATGAAAAACAGTGGTGGATTTAAGATTTGTCCTAAATTCTTACACAAGATAACACTTTATATGATAATTTATTACTTCTTTAAAAACAAGAAACCGAGTGGTAATTATCATTTTTCAATATCTAGAAGCAAAGGTAGGAAAAGACTGGTTTCTTCTCATGCACTTCGCAAGGACTCCAACTTTCTTATGCATGTGAATCATCAAGTACTTTATCGCCTCCTTTTCTCCTTCGATATAACCGTTGAGCTTGTAAGAAAAAACCATAGATTTCAAGCAAAGCATAGGAACTATTTTCCAAGCATTTGCTAAATGAAAATAATTAAAAACCAAACAATGTTGTTGGGGATTTTGGTGTTGATTTTAGTGTTTTGAAATAATATGTTTTGTTGGCAGATTTTAGGCACATATTATTTAGGAAAATCAAATTAAAATGGTGCAATATATTCTATATGGTTATCTTGCCACACGGATTGATCTTGGAGGTTTCATCTAAAAATAATTCGAATTGAAGATGAGGCCGTACAATGTGACTTTAACATGGAGATAAGAATAAGCTCTAAAAAGCAAATCCTAGTTTAGATTGGAATCAATTTCAAACTTTGAAAAATATTGGATTTTGACTCTTTAAAAAGAGGAAGATTGCGATTCATGTAAAAGAAGATTTAAAGAGATATTCTAGCTACTTTAAATCCAAGAATCGTTGTAAAAAATGTCCAGATTCAATTCAAAAATTCAAAATAAAATCTTATTAGATAAGGTTGTAACTTCGAGTACAACTTGGATTACGACTTTGAATTTCAAACAGCTAATTTGATATCAAATTGTGATTCAAAAAAGAGTTTTATATAAACCTCAACTCACAAGTTGTTTATGTCTAGAGAGCTTATATTTCATAGAAGTTTTACAAGTAAGTCATTTAAGCGTTTTCTAGGAGAAGAAGGTGAAGTTTTCAAGAGAAAATGCTCTGCATATAGAAGGGATTCTACACACGTAGATTTTAATAGACGAGTAATGCTCGCTGGATAGGTCCATATAAGAGTTGCATCTCAAAGGTGACAATCAAAAGAAGGAGTGTTGATGTTGCATAAGTCCAATTAGTGATTGTCATGTTTTTCTATCTTAGTGGATTATTCATTAGCTAGGTATGGCCCCGGGGACGTAGTTTTAACGACTGAACTTTGTTAACAATTGCTTGTGTTCATTATTTACTTTCTATCTTTAATAATTTTAATTAACTTGAATTAATTAAATTTGATAAATATTAATAATCAGATCTTTCAATCTTTCAATTAGTATCAGAGCGTTTGTTTGATGAGATTTTGGGAAAAAGATCTTAGTTTTTGCAGGCAATGGTACTTCTGAAGGAAGGTAAATTCATTGCATGCCCTCCACTACTGGATGGATCGAATTATTCCTACTGGAAAGTCAAAATAAGAGCCTTCATCAAGGCCGTTGTTGAGAAAGCTTGGCGTACTACTATTACTGGGTGGACACCTCCCACATAAATGAATGATAATGGGATTACGACATTAAAGCATGAAGAAAAGTGGTATACTGAGGAAGAGCGCTTAGAAAATTTCAACTTTAAAGCCCTAAATGCAATTTTTAATACAGTTGACGTTAATCAATTCAAGCTTATCTCAACCGGTGAATTTGCAAAGCAAGCGTGGACTATTATCCTGGAAACTGCACATAAAGGAACCTCTGCTGTCAAACTATCTAAACTCTAAATGCTTACTACCAGGTCTAAGAATCTGAGAGCGTATGAGAATGAAACAATTGCTGAATTTAATTCTAACCTTGTGATATAGCAAACGAGGCCTTTGCCCTTGGAGAAAAATATTATGACACTAAACAAGTAAGAAAAACATTTAGATCATTACTAGAAAGATTCTCCTACAAAGTTAAAAAGCTTGTGATGTTGAATCAATGAAACTAGATAAATTGATGAGGTCACTACAAACCTTCAAGATAAATTTAAGGAAAAACAAAAAGGAAAAAGGCATAGCTCTTTAAGCAGAAATACAAAAACTAATTAAAGATGAAGACTCTGATGAAGCAGATTACACTGATCATTTACTTACCCTGCTGACAACTTCAGCAGAATTTTGAAAAAATCAATCGAAAAAATAGGGTTGTTAGTGTTGGTATAAAACGATCACAAACAATTGAATTTCAAAAGCGGAAGCGAAGTTGGATCGTCGCATACCTCCTGCCATTGCTGTTTTCCTAGATTAGGGCCGACTTCGTGTATTTTCTCGTTGTGTTTTTGGGCTTCTAAACACTAACAAACGTGACTAGATGGTGTAATTTTAATTTTGTTTTCGTTGTTGTGTTCAGGGACCAAAAACGGGAACCTTTTTATAACTGTGACCATCAAACAGTTACAACCGGTCGAGGACCGTTAACTATCGGAATAACCGTATGGCAGTTGGCGTTTATTTTGAACACTACACATGGGCCAATTAGGTTCTAACATTCTCCCACTTGGCCTATATATCCCATCAACCATTACAATAAGAAACAAAATACATGAATCATGGCGATAGGTTCTCTAAATGATGAGTATTATTTTTCATGTATTATAATATATCTTGTCTCTTAAGATTTACCCGTGTAACTTAATGAATAAACGCTATGTTTATTCTTGGTCCAAACTTTAGTGATATTTCTCTAAAATAAATTTGTGCACATAACTGAAGATAAATGAGAAAATATCATAAATATAGAGTTTCATTACAAAGTGCAATGAAATCACATAAGAGAACCAAGTCCCATTCTGTCCACATGATCCTTAAAATTTACTGGTGGCATGCCTTTAGTCAAGGGATCGGTAATCATCAATTCAGTACTTATGTGCTCAATGACCACTGCTTTATTCTTAACACGCTCTCTTATGGCTAGATACTTAATGTCTATATGTTTGCTTCGACTACCGCTTTTGTTGTTCTTAGCCATAAAACAGCAGCTGAATTGTCACAAAATATTCTCAATGGCCTAGAGATAGAATCCACAATCTTAAGCCCAGAAATGAAATTCCTGATCCATACACCATATGAGGTAGCCTCAAAACAAGATACGAACTCAGCCTCCATAGTGGAAGTAGTAGTCAAAGTTTGCTTAGCACTCCTCCATGAAATGCTTCCACCAGCTAGCATGAAAATATATCCGGAAGTTGATTTTCGTGAATCAATGTAGCCAGCAAAGTCAAAGTCAGAGTAGCCAATGACCTCCAAGTTGTCAGCCCGTCCATACATAAGCATGTAGTCTTTGGTTCCTTGTAGGTACCTCATCACTTTCTTTGCAGCCTTCTAGTGGTCTGATCCTGAATTACTCTGATATCTGCCCAACATTCCTACAGCGAATGCAATGTCAGGTCTCGTGCAAACCTGAGCATACATAAGACTTCCAACAACTGAAGCATATGGAATGTTGCACATCTGTTCTCTTTTAAGGTCATTTTTAGGGCACTGATTTAAATTGAACATGTCACCCTTCACAATGGGAGCTATACTTGGTGAATAATTTTTCATCTGAAATCTCTCCAAAACTTTGTTGATATAGGTCTCTTAAGACAGATCCAAAGTGCCTTTATATCTGTCTCTATGTATCTTAATGCCTACAACGAAGGATGCATATCCCATATCCTTCATGTCAAAGTTTTTAGAGAGGAATTGTTTCACCTCATGTAGCATACCCTTGTCATTGGTTGCAAGCAAAATGTCATCCACATAAAGTACAAGGAAACAAATCTTACTCCCACTGACCTTCTGGTATATACATTGATTCATGATGTTCTCTACAAATCCAAATGAAGAGATCACGTCATGGAATTTTAAATACCACTAACGGGAGGCTTGTTTCAATCCATATATGGATTTCTTAAGCTTACACACCAAATGCTCACCACTGCTAGAGGAGAATCCTTCTGGTTGTTTCATATAAACCTCTTCCTCTAGTTCACCATTGAGAAATGCTATTTTCACATCCATTTGTTGCAACTCTAGGTCAAAATGAGCAACAAATACCAAGATGATGCAGAGGGAATCTTTCTTAGATACAGGAGAAAAGGTCTCCTTGTAGTCAATACCTTCCTTCTGAGTGAACCCTTTGGCGACGAGTCTTGCCTTATATCTTTCGATGTTGCCCAACGATTCTTTCTTCATTTTATAGACCCATTTACACCCTATGGATTTTGCACCATTAGATAACTCGACAAGATCCCAGACTCCATTGGATGCCATAGAATCCATCTCATCCCTCATAGCATCATACCAAAGTTTCGATTCTTGGTAACTCATGGCTTGTGAAAACGTTTTGGGATCATTTCGACTCCAATGTTGTAGTCTGATTCTTGTAGATACACAACATAATCACTAGGAATTGCTGATTTCCTTTCTCTAGTAGATCTCCTTAATGTTGACTCAACATTTTCCTGAGGAATCTGTTGTTCAACTTGCTGCTCAACTGTTTATGGTGGGTCTTGAGCAACTTGACCTTCTAGATTATTATCAGTAGTTTGTGGAACTTCAATGATTGGTTGCACAACACTCGGTTGAACTATAGGAGCATTATAAACAATAATCAACCTATTACCTGAAGTAGATGGTTGAGCTTCAGTATGATCTCTTTCAAAAACTATGTTCCGAAATTGATCGCTCCCACTAATCAAGTCATTCTCAAGAAACTTAGCATTCCTTGATTCCACAAATCTAGTGTTGTGAGTTGGATAGTAGAATCTATACCCTTTAGACCTTTTGGCATATCTAACACAATACCCACTAATGGTCATCGGATCTAGCTTCTTCTCTTGTGGGTTGTACACTCTTACTTTAGACGGACATCCTCAAATGTATATATGTCTCAAACTCGGTTTCCAACCTTTCCATAACTCAAACGGCGTCTTTGGGACAGCCTTAGTCGAAACCTAGTTTAATATATACACTGCTGTCTTAAGAGCTTCAGTCCACAGGGATTTAGGAAGATTGGAGTTACTCTGCATACTCCGCACCATGTCCATTAATGTTCAGTTTCTTCTCTCTGCCACACCATTTTGATCTGGGGAACCAAGCATGGTGTATTGGGCAACTATCCCATGCTCTTGAAGAAACCTCACAAATGGACCTTGAGCTTGTCCATCCTCAGTGTATCTACTGTAGTATTCCCCACCTCTATCTATTCTCACGATCTTAATTTGCTTGTCGCATTGTTTCTCTATTTCAGCCTTGAAAACCTTAAAGGCATCTAATGCTTCGTCCTTTGTATGAAGCAAGTACAGATACATGTACCGTAAGTAATCATCTATGAAAGAGATGAAGTATCTTAGACCATATGAGTCCATGTCTGGACTACAAATATCTGAATGTATGATCTCTAATATTTCTAAACTCCTCTTGGCACCTTTCTTAAACTTGTTGGTTAGCTTTCCCTTTATGCAACCAACACAAGTCTCGAAGTTAGTAAAATCTAAAGTACTGAGTACTCCGTCATTCACTAACCTCTTGATCCTCTCAATGGAGATATGTCGTAATCTCCGATGCCACAACATAGAGGAATCCTCATTTATAACACAACACTTAATGCTAGATTGAACATGCATAGCAGTATGATGTGGTTCATTTTGCAAATTAATTAAGAAAAGACCATCAGAAAAAATAACATTCCCAGCAAGATCAGATTTATAAAATAAACTGAAACATTTGTCTGAAAAAGTAAAGGAATATCCTAAAGGTACAAGTTTGGAAAAAAAAATTAAGTTCCTAGAAAAGTTTGGAACATAAAATGTCTTATCCAATTCCAAAATAAAACCACTACTTAAAACTAAGGTGCATGTTCCGATGGCTTCCACATGTGAGTGCATCTTGTTTCCTGAAGAGATGCTCAGCTCACTTCCCACTAGCTTCCTTAGGTTTCGCATACCCTATAAGGTATTCGAAACATGGATTGTAGATCCAGAATCAATCCACCATGTGTTATAAATAACATCAACCATATTAGATTCATAACAAACAAATGAGATTGGATTACCTTTCTTCTCAAGCCAACTCTGAAATTTCACGCAATCCTTCTTCATGTGTCCCTTCCTTTTACAGAAGAAATACTTGGATTCCTTCTTAATGACAGCTTTGGGAGGTATTTTACCCTTCCTCTTGTCCTTGGCTTGATATTGGTCTTGTATCTGATTCTTTCCCTTGGTTGTTGTCAGTACAGTTTCACCCATTTCCATTACAAGCCGCCCTTCTTCTTGAGTTCACATGGTTAGAAGCTCATTAATTGACCATTTGTCCTTATGTGTATTGTAAGAAATCTTAAAGGGCCCATATGGCTTTGGAAGGGTGTTTAGAATGTAATGCACCAGAAAAGACTCAGACATATCCACCTCAAGGTTCCTAAGTTGAGCTGCTATGTCCCTCATCTCCATAATGTGCTCACGCACACCTCTCACACTGGTGAGCCTTAAGGACGAGAACCTCATAATTAGGGTGCTGGCAAGTGTCTTATCTGAAGTTTTAAATTGCTCATCAATGGCCTTCAGTAATGCCCGGACCTTGTCATACCATTCGACGGAACCACGTATCCCAGCAGAGATTTTAGTCTTTATGAACATGACACTAAGGCAATTAGATCGCTCCCAACGTTCATAAAGAGCTATCTCATCCTAAGTGCTAGTTTCAGTGATTATGGGCTCGTCTTTCCTTATAGCATAATCAATGTCCATCCACCCCAAATGAAAGAGAATTCTCTCCTTCTAGACCTTATAATTATCCCCTTTCAGCTTAGGGATATCACATCGAATATCAGAGAAATTCACAGGTTGTATGACTACACAATTAAAATAAACATGCTTATAATCCATAATATTGAGACTAATAGACATAAATCATGCTTTACCAATGTAAATCACGCATAAAAATCATGAATCTATGACATAAAACTTGCCTATGGGCTAACTTTCTAATTCAATTAGACTCATTTTACTGTATGATAAAACTATCAAATTATGTTCCCTTTTCTAATACCTGTGGGTAAATTAGAAAATATAATTTGATATTTTAACTCAATTAGTCATACTAATATAATAAAAATTCCTGTGGGACAAAGTTTATTATATTGAGTACAATTAACTACAATAAATGTCGTTTAACCAAATGTGATCCTAAACCAATTAATATATAATTTTGCATAATTAGAGGTGATATGGCTAGGCTCTAATTATTCAAAATCATATGGATCACTAAGACATTTAATTTTGTTCATAAAATTATCCATGCAATATTGCATATTCTTTAGGCAATATAATAATTATGAACAAAATCTCAATTTGTGCTAAATAAGTTAATTTAATTTAATAACATGCATAATAAAACTCAAAATTATGCATATAACAATAATTTGCACATTAATTATCCATAATATGTTTTCCAATAAAACATTCATTAAAATAGAACAATTTCTAAATAATATGCATAATTAATTTCGTAATTTATGCATTAAAATATATATTCTAAATTATGTACATAATAACAACAATAAAATTATGCACATAAAATAAATACTTGGCACATAATGTATAAAATAAATTTCCCATTAAATTATTGCAAAAATTATGTGCATATCCAAAAACCATTTTTTTTTTGGATTTTTTTTAGCCTCTTTAAACTACTTGTCGTTTGGATGTAAAACGGGTAGCCTTCTCTTGTCTAAACGACATGTCGTTTGAACTTGATACTTGAAACGACATGTCGTTTCACTGTGATGAAAACGCCCCTTCATATGCTAAACGACATGTCGTTTTGCAGGCCAAAATGCTAAATGACATGCCGTTTCTTGGTCGTCTTCTTCACCCGAAAAATGGGTCTCTTGACCCGTTTTGTCTGTTTTGCGACCCGGTTTAAGACCTGTTCAAATTTTCACGTTTTGGGCATCAAATTCAGCATTTTAAATCATAAAATTGTTAGAAATCCAATTACCCAATGATTTGTAATTTTAGTTTTGATTAAAACCTTCAAATTATCAAACCCAAAAACATTGAATAACTCTTACCGTTTTACGTAAACATGCCCAAAACACAGTAAGTCAAACACACGCTATATGCAAGGCAGAGGTGTTTAATACGCTCTGATGCCAAATGTTGGTATAAAACGATCACAAACAATTGAATTTCAAAAGCGGAAGCAAAGTTGGATCGTTGCATACCTCCTGCCATTGCCGTTTTCCTGGATTCGGGCCAACTTCATGTATTTTCTAGTTGTGTTTTCGGGCTTCTGAACACTGACAAACGTGAATAGATGGTGTAATTTTAATTTTGTTTTCGTTGTTGTGTTCAAAGACCAAAAACGGGAACCTTTTTATAACTGTGACCATCAAACAGTTACAACCGGTCGAGGATCGTTAACCGTCGGAATAACCGCATGGCAGTTGGCGTTTATTTTGAACGCTACACGTGGGCCAATTAGGTTCTAACAGTTGGTTCCAGCCAACCTAAGAAATTTTAGAAAAGTAAGGCTGCCCCTAATATCTTTGAATTCAAAAAGAAAAATAAATGCATACAATGTCATGTGAACGCTATGGTCATAATCAATTGAAGTGTGCCAATAACCCTGAAAAAGAAGGGAAAATCTATGAACATCACTAGGAGTGATTCTGATTCAGATGAAAGTCAAGAGAATGTTGAGGATCATGTGAGCAATTATGTTGCCTTTAATATTACTGACCAATGATGTTTCTGCCAACCAGGTTGCAAGTGAAGTTGCAACACCATCTACAACCTCAAAGCAGCTTGATGAAGACTTGGTCAAATCTGACTCTAAATCAGATTGCAGTAGTGATGATGAAGATTTGAGCAATAAAGACATTAAAAAATCTTACCAGCTTATGTACAGCAAGTGGGTCTAAGTCTGCAAATTAAACAAATCTCTTAAAGCAAAAATTGCAAAACTCATCGATGAAAAAGATGTGCTAAAAAGGGCTACAATTAACTATGAATTCTTGGCTGTTGAGAAATAAAAAAAAACTCCAAAAAAATACCCAAAAGGTGTTGAGATTGCTGAATTTAGGTACGACCAAGTTGGATCACATATTGACTCTTGGAAAATGTAGAGGTAATCATCATGGTTTAGGATATACTGGTGGACCCTCAACATCAAAAAGGGTATTTATGAAGGAAGCTTCCAAATCTAACCTAAGCATTGAATCTGGTAAGAAATCTGTTGTTCCTTCTTCTAAACACAAAACTAAAAGGTTTGTTCCTACCTACTTTTATTGTGGTATTTCAGGACATATTAGACCTCGGTGTTTCAAATACTTGATCGCATTAAAAAGAGGATTAATGGTTCATCAGCTTTCTAGAAAACCTAGAATTGCACCTATGACTAAGATTGATTTAGAGAAAATTTTTCCTCGTAAAGTTTGGTTAAGGAAATTTGATCTTAGATGTAATGTTTCCTGTATGTCTTTCAAAGCAGGTACTACTATTCAAAGCAGGTACTACTAACTCTTGGTATTTTGATAGTGGTTGTTCCTAGCACATGACAAGTGAAAAAGGATTTCTGCAAAATTATCGCAGCTGCAGCAATGGTCATGTGACTTTCGGGGATTGTGTCAAGGGCCAAGTGCTGGGAATTGGAACTCTTGACATTCCTAGTCTTCCAAGGTTGAAAAAAGTACTCCATGTTGAAGCATTGAAGGCCATTTTGATCAGCATTAGTCAACGTTGTGATCGAGGATTATCTGACAATTGCTATATGTGGATTCACCCATACACATGTCACAAAACAACTTTTGATGAGATAGAATTATGGGATCAAAAGCTTGGTCACTTAGA
Source organism: Artocarpus hirsutus (assembly GCA_946598075.1). Classification (NCBI taxonomy): domain Eukaryota; kingdom Viridiplantae; phylum Streptophyta; class Magnoliopsida; order Rosales; family Moraceae; genus Artocarpus; species Artocarpus hirsutus. Next base: position 22,499 of record CAMOHE010025452.1, on the reverse strand, counting down.
TTATAAAAATTTGACAAAAAAAAATGGGTACACGTGTTGTACGTGGAATACCCAAACTGGGAAAGAAACAACCTGGAATCTTTTGACCTTGTCAACTTGAAAACAAAAGAAGGTGTCACACAAAGTGTTGCAACGTATTTCTACAACACAGATACTTGAGCTACTTCATATGGACCTTAAGGGATCAACTCAGGTAGAAAGCATTGCTGGAAAAAGGTATGTCTTTGTATGTGTAGATGATTCCTCTGGATATATGTGGGTAGGCTTTATTAGAGAGAAATCTTACACTTTTGGTGTGTTTAAGAACTTGTGCATTAAATTAAGAACTGAAAAAGACTGCAATATTGTTAAAAATAGTAAGAATAAGGAGCGATCACAGAAAAGAATTTGAAAAATCTATTATTACTGATTTTTAATAAACATGGCATTGCACATGAATTTTCTCTACCAAAAACACCACAACAAAATGGTGTTGTAGAAATAAATAATAGGAAATTACAAAAAATGGCTAGAGTGATGTTATATTCAAAGAAACCTACTCTAAGAATTTGGGCTGAAGCAGTCAACACTGCCTGTCACACCATCAACAGAGTGTATTAAAGACTGGGTACTTCTAAATTTCACATAAGATTTGGAAATGTAAGAAACCTAATGTTAAATATTTTCATTTTTTTGGATGTATATGTTATATCCTAAAAGATCAAGATCATTTAGGTAAGTTTGAATCTAAAAGTGATCATGGTATTTTTCTTAGATATTCCACTAACAGTAGGACTTATCATGTGCATAACTTGAGAACTCATACTATTATAGAATCTGCTAATGTTGTGTCGACGATTACAAAGATCTCACGGATTTATCCAGGGATGATGACATAGTTAGTCTTACTAAAGAAGCTGTTGAACATAAAATCCTGATAGAAAAACAAGAATTTGAAGAAACAACTGTAGGTTGTAATGAGGTCGCTACACCTCTTGTGACCTCGCCTGAAACTACTGCAGGTTGTAACGAAGTTGCAATACCTACTGCAACTTCATCTGAAATAGTGGCAGATGTGATTGAGATTGCAACATTTGATATTTCTGATCAAGTCATTAGAGAACCTTCATCTAGGGTTCAAAAATATATCCTATAATTGATATCATTGGGAAACCAGATGAAAGAAGACAACCAAGGAGCAGGCCAGGAATTAACTATCAAGAGATGGTCAGGTATGTTTGTTTTACTTCTAAAATTGAACCTAAAAATGTTAAAGAAGCATTACTGGCTGAGTTTTGGTTCAAGCTATGCAAAAAGAATTTGAGCAGCTTGACAGGAATGATGTGTGGACCTTAGTGTCTAGGCCTAGAGATTTGAATATGGTAGGTTCCAAATGGATTTTAAAGAATAAAACTAATGAATTTCGTAACATTACTAGAAACAAAGCTAAATTAGTTGCCCAAGGATATACTCAAACAGATGGCATTGATGTTGATGAGACTTTGCAACTGTAACTAGGCTTGAATCGGTAAGGTTGTAATTAGGTGTAACATGTCTCCTAGGCTGTAAATTGCGTCAAATGGATATTAATTGTCCTTTTTTAAATGGAATTTTGAATGAGGAAGCATATGTAGAGCAACCTAAAGGTTTTGAGGATCCGGATCATCCTGATCATGTGTATTAACTTAAAAAGGCGTTTATATGAGTTAAAACAAGCATGGTATGAAAGATTGAAAATTTCTTGATTGAAAAGGGCTACAAAGGGGGGGAGGGGGGGGGGGGGGG
>CAMOHE010025452.1:9926-20715 GCA_946598075.1 Artocarpus hirsutus | reverse complement strand
GTGGGGTGGGGTGGAGGAGTAGATAAAACTTTGTTTGTTAGGAAATTTAAATCCGAGATTATCATTGCACAAATTTATGTTGATAACATAGTTTTTGGATTTACCTTTCAAGGTAAAAATTGATGAGTTTGTTAATAAAATGAAAAAGGAGTTTGAGATAAATATGGTATGAGAACTAAATTATTTTCTAGGTTTGTAGGTGAAGCAATTAAAGGATGGGATCTTTATCTCATAAAGTAAGTATGCTAGAAACCTAGTAAAGAAATTTGGATTATAAAGTGCTAAACACACGAGAACACCCATGGGAACAATTTGAAATTGAAAAAAGATGAAAGTGAAAATTTAGTTGACCTAGCCTCTATAGGAGTATGATCAGAGGTCTTCTTTACTTGACTATTAGCAGGCCTGATATTGGTTTTAGTGTAGGGGTCTGTGCTAGGTACCAGGCTAATCCTAAAGAATCTCACTTGGCTGCTATGAAAAGAATCATTCGTTATGTAAATGGGATAGCTGATTATGGTGTTTGGTATTCCAATGACACTAATTCAAGTCTTGTAGGATATAATGATGCCGATTAGGTAGGTAACGCAGATGATAGGAAAAGCAACACTAGAGGATGTTTCTATCTTGGAAACAACCTTGTGTCTTGGTACAACAAGAAGCAAAATTTAACATCCTTGTCAATTGCTGAGGCTGAATATTTTGCTATAGGAAGCTATTGTGCCCAACCATTGTGGATGAGACAGATGCTTAAGAACTACGGTATTTTACAAGATGCTTTGACTGTCTATTATGATAATACTAGTGCCATAAATATTTCACAAAATCTAGTTTAACACTTTAGGACTAAGCATATTGACATAAGGCATCACTTTATCAGAAAATTAGTTGATAACGAGACCATCATTTTAGAACATGTTGTGACAGAGAAACAACTTGCAGATATTTTTACCAAAGCTCTTGATGCACTAAGGTTTGAATCTTTGAGAAAAGCTTTAGGTATTTGCATTATATGATTTTGCACTCTACATTAGGACTTGTATTTAGGCACAAGCACTCTTTATGACTTAATCTAATTTTATGTTTGTAATATATGGTTTTTAATGTATAGATTTGGTAACATTGACTTCTAACATTAGAACCAACTTTTTGAGCACAATCTTGAATGAATGCTTAAAATTAATTCCGCTTCAGTTAAAAGGAGTTTGAATGATCAAGTTATTTATTCCCCAAATAACTGAACATGTTGAAATCAATGAAAATAAATATATTCCAAAAAATTGGGAAAAGTTGTCCATGAGTAATCTTGGCCTATGTATCACCAATATATAGAGAACAATCTACCATGAGATGAAAGAAGTTTAAGTACCAGATTTTCTAACTTGGTATTGTTAGAAAACGATATGTAGCAAAATTTTTAAAAAATTTTAAATCGAAGTCTTTTCCAAATAACAAGTTTGACATTCTAAATATATAAATTAATAAAAGATCTTACATACCTTTTTTGTATATCAAAGATTGTAGAAACTTCGACTAAAAAGGTACGTTCTTGAAGAGCCTCAACTAACTGGTCTTACTTGCTATTCTCTTCCCACAATTAGAATGTGGGTGGTCAGACGTCGAGCATTTTTTTTACTCTAGTGACTCTCCTTCTAACCACTTGAGAAAGCTAAGAGCTAAGGTTTCAAATGTTGAACAATAGCTCTTAGAAAGTTTCAGAGCTTCCCTCACTAGAAGATGCACTCCATACTTCTCAAATGATCTGAAGAACAAAGAAAAATAATTCCCTTTATATAGTGGTCAAATTTGGGGTCAATCCCTACAATATTAAGCTTCCAAATTCGAGTCTAGATCAACTTTGGTAAAAAATGCATCAAAAACACGTAATATGTTTATCGCATGGTCGACCTACCGATAACATATCATAATTACAAAGCAATAATAAGCTAATCATCAATAACATATCATAACCTGTAACATCCACATAGGATATTCATAATCGGCTTAAGGATAAATTTCATTTTACGTTCATGTTTATCTTTCTGTTATATTCTATTATCTCACAAATGGAAAGCTTACTATCCATAAATAGTATACCATTTGGTTACACCTATGTATCAAAATAGTTGGGCACTTCAGTTTTTCAATTATAAGATAATGCCTATTAGAGAATATCATTAACTCTACAAAAGAGCTATGGATTCCATATATATAAATAACAAGTCTACGTTAATCAAGAGTCATGTCTATAACATACCGTTATACGCACCATCATCAAATCAAGATGTCACCTTTTAGTACATCAGAAGACACAAATCAAGAATACGGACCCCTTAATTGATTTCAAGAATAAGACAAACACATATAATTGTTAAAAGTGAATTGACTTAAACAAATAGAATTATTAATCAAATCAATTCAACTTTTGTGCTGATCCAATATATCGTCACCTATAACAATATACTAATGTTTCTACTCATGGAGTCCTACTTTGATAACCAAGAAAAGTCATTTCCCATTTGAAATGTAGATAACATAACAATCTTAACATGAATAAAGCGTCCAATTTTATTCCCTCTATTGTGAACCTTATCATTTATACTATCACATTTAAGATTCATGTCTTTTGCATAATCTATTTATCATATGCACGATCTTAATGGTTTAGACTAACGGTCTTAGACTTTTAATTGCTTATCATATATTCAACATAAATGAACATAAAGGAACAATATTTGATATAAGAAAATAAATAACAAACTCTTTATTGATTAAATGTCTCCAAAAACTATTATATCATTTAATCCTTAGGGCACCTAGTCTAACAATCTCCCACTTGCCCTAAGTGAGTAAATATGACATGCTTCACATCCCCATAGCCTCTATGTGTTTCTCGAAAGCCTTCGTTAGTAGTGTCTTCATGAAAGGATTAACTACATTGTCCTAAGATGCAATCTTGCTCAACTAAGTCTTTTATCATATGATACTTCTGATGTATATGTTTACTCATCTTGTGAAATCTTGGTTCCTTAGCATTAGCTATGGCTACAGTATTTTTACAATACAGTGACATTGGCTTATCCATACCAGGAAATACCTCAAGATCCCTAAGGAACTAGCGAAGCCACACAATTTCTCTCAAAGTTTCACTAACTACCACATACTCGGCCTCTATCATTGAATCCAACAATCTTGCTTGACACTTCTCCAAACAATGGGGCTTTCACCCAGAGTAAACACAAAACTTGAAGTCGATCTTCTTGAATCCAAACAAGATTGGAAATTCAAATCAGTGTGCCCAAGAGGTATTAGATCCTCCCCAAAATACACTAGCATATAATCTCTAGTCTTTCTCTGGTACTTGAAAATATGCTTGACCTCAACCCAATAGTTTGGTCCTAGATTCGACTAAAATCAACTCACTATCCCGACCGTATAACAAATGTCCAAATTGTGTGCAAAGAATAGCATATATGAGACTACCAACTACCGAAGCATAAGGTACCTTTTTCTTGTATTCTTTTTCTTCATCTGACTTTAGAGAGTCTTTCTTAAAAAGAGTAATTCTAGACCTTGATAGTTGCCCACCTTTCTTAGAATTCTGCATTGCATACTTCTTGAGAATTTTATTTGAGTAGGTTGCTTGAGATAAAGCTATTATTTTATTGTTCCTATTTCAAAAGATATAGATACCCCGAACATAATTTACTTCATCTAAGTCTTTCATGTCAAACTACTTAGTCAATCATAACTGGACCAATGACAATGCCCCAACGTCATTGCTAATAAGTAGAATGTCATCTACATATAACAGTAGAAAAACTACCTTCTTATCTTTAATGTGTTTGTAAACACATGGTTCGTACACGCTTTGTTTGAATCCATAAGTCATGATCACTTGATCAAATCTTATGTTCTAAGAACAGAAAACTCACTTAAGTCTATAAATAAACTTTAGCAACTTATAAACCTTACTCTCTTGACCCTTAGTTTTGAATCAATATGGCTATACCATATATATAGTCTCATCAAGATAGCCATTTAAAAAGGCCGTCTTGACATCCATTTGTTAAATTTTGCAATCGAAAGCGGTAGCATTGGACAATAGAATGCGGATGGATTTGAGCATGGCTATTGGTGATACCCATGTATCCCTTTGGTACTAGTATAGCCTTATAGGTTTTGATTTCCCCCATATGCTCCTCTCTTTCTCTTGTTGACCCACTTAGACCCTATTGGGTTTACCCTTTCGGGTAGGTCTACAAGCTCTCAGACTTGATTTGTCTTCATAGACTTTATCTCATTGTTCATAGCTTCTGTTCAGAGATTTGAATCAACAACCCTCATAGGCTCTTTGTAAGTGTAAGGATTCCTGTCATATTCAATAGATTTAGCCAAGTAAACTTCACTATTGAACATATACCTCTCGGGTTGTTGCTTGATCCTCCTACTACGCTAAAGCTCTCTATGTTGTTGTGTGGTTGGTTTTCCTACATTGATTGGATTAGTTTTAACTAGAACCCCTAGAGTGATCGAATCATTCACCAATCCCTCAAGTATAACTCTACTACGAAGATTAAAGTCATTCATGTAACTTTCCTAGAAAAGTCACATTCATTGAAATCATGACTTAATTTTCTTTTGGGTTATAAAAATAGCCCTTTTTTGTCCCTTTTGGATATCCTTCAAACAAGCACACTTTGAAATGTGCTTCTAACTTGTTCGCTTCCTTGTATAGGACATGAGCAGAACATCCTTATATGTGAATATGATTTAAAGATGTCTTCCTATCTATCCACAACTTGTGCGGAGCCTTAGGAATCGATTTTGAAGGCACATTGTTCAAAAGATAACATGCGGTTTATAGTGCATATTTCCTAAAAAGATAGAGGTAACATTGAATAACTCATCATAGACTTAACTATGTCCAACAAAGTCCTATTTCTTTTCTCATCCATACCATTCTGCTATGGAGTATCTAGCACAGTCAAATAGGATAAAATCACATTCTCTAATAAGTGTCCTAAGAACTCATCAAAGAGGCATTCTCCACCTCGATCAGATCAAAGTGCCTTTATGGGTTTAACAAATTGCTTCTTTGCTTCAGCTCGAAACTTCTTGAACTTGTCAAAAGTTTCACTCTTATGATGCATTAGGTAGACATAATCATATCTCAAGTAATCATCAATAAAAGTGATAAAATGCTCATACCCTCATTGCTCCTTATATTCATAGGATCACAAACATCGCTATGCATAAGTTCTAGAACCCCTTTGGCTCTATTGTCCTTAGACCTGTATGGTCTTTTGGTCATTCTGTCCTTCAAACAAGATTCACATTGTGGAATAGGTTTCATCTATAAATGACTTAAAGATCCATCTCTTACTAATCTTTGAATCCTATTCAAGCTAACGTGACCCAATCGTAAGTGCCAAATATGAGTCTTATTAGAGTGAGAAGTTTTAAGTCTTTTATAATTATTATTAATCTCAGCATTAAGCATCAAGTCCATCTTAGGTTTGATAAAATACAGGTTGTTTTATGTAACGCCCCAAAATTGATTAAATGTTATGAATATGTAAAATGGTGAATTAGTGTGCCGTAATGAATATTTTAAATTTAATTTGGTTATTTTGTGAAGTTTTCAAATTAAAGTTGTTTTTGATAATTTTAATGATTTTTAATTACTCTTAATTATTTTTTAATTGTTATTTTCAACTTTTGAAACAAAACAATTTGTCAAATGTCAAAAGATGCTTGTTTTACAAAACTGTGGGCGGCACACAGTTTTTGCATAGTAAAACAGCCCATTTTTCCTCTATTTATTCTCACTCTCTCTTCCTCTTTCTCACTCCCACTCACACTCTCTCTCTTCTCTCTCTCGCTCTTTCTCTCTCTCTCTTTCTCTCAGTTTCTCACTCTTTCTCAATTCCCTCTCAAAATTTTTGAAGCAAAAATAAATCCCAAGCTTCGAGTTAGTGGATTGAAGGCTCGGGAACAAGATTTAGTGACCAAAAACATGATTCGAAGCTTGAATTCAAGGTTAGTTTCTAAATTTCAAAAATTTTTCTAATTTTTTAAATTTCTTGGTATTTTGAAATTTAAGCTTTTCGAAGCTTAGAAAACCATCAATCTAGGATAGATGAACTTAAAATAACTAGAATACAAACTTTGTTTGATCAAAAACGGATTTAAATCAAAATTTTTCATTTTTCTCCATTTTTCTCCATTTTTGGATTTTTTCAAAAATTTTGTTTAAAACTTGTTTTAAAGCATTAAAAAGTAATTTACTATGTTTTTCTATCAATTATGATCATTACCCATGCCTGAGAATTGAGAAAACAGGTTGAAATTTGAGATTTGAGTTTGGGAGGTAAAATCCCATGCCTGAAAAATTCTCGAATTTTTTCAGATCGGCAAGCCAAACTTCGTGTTTGGCAGGCTGGATTCAAAGGGTTCAGCAAGCCAGATTCATCTGTCTGGTAGGCCGAACCTGAAAAAGTTCGGCCGACCAGACCTGGTTTTCGACAGGCCAAACTGTATAGTTTGGCTGGCCGAATCAGGGGACCGGCAGGCTGACCGGGCATGGTGAGATTTTGTTTTTTTTCACCCGTATTCACTGTTTTGAATTCTGATTTAGATTTTAACAATACAGTATAATTTTATAAACCCAAATGTCACACTAGGACACCATGAGATAGTTTAGTAACATATGACATCTCAAGTTAGATATTAATGGATGCAGTTTATATATTTCGGGTTGTTCATGGATCCGCAGAGCTAACGTATAGCGGACCAGGAGTTTGGTGTGGGGTACCGGCACGAGTATCGAGGTAGGACTTCTACCCCTCTTTCTTGGTAACCTAGTTTTAAAATTATTTTGGCGAAAAAAAAAAAGGATTTTTATCAAAATGTTTTCAATAACTAATTGAAAGAGGATTTTTATTGAATGTCTTTATAGATAGTATAATTGAGGTGGTTTTCATAATAAACCTCATAATGAATGAAAATGATTATATTTGGTAAAAAGAGATTTTAATAACTATGGAAAGATATGTGCATATATATATATATATATATTTTGGGGCATGATGCCATATCAAAGATCGGGTCGTGTAGTGCGCGACTTTGGGAGCAGGTCTCGAAACCCAGCTGGGCCACTACGATGGTGAAATATATATGGTTTGCCCAGGAAAAGAAAATGGTATTCTTTCTGGTTAACCAATTAAACTGTTTTGGTAAGATAGACTTTTATTAAATTTTCATCTATTTATTTATTTATTCTAGTTTGTTTTCTATATGTTTATTTGAATAATGAAATTTCTTTGAAAATTAAAATGTTTTAAAAATATAGTCCTACTGAGCCTTTCGCTCATATTTTATTTGTTTTAAAATCTTTTCCCTCTAGGTGGATATCAACTTAGTATCATAGAAAATCTTAACTTTCTCTTTTATTTTCGACTGTGGTTATAATTTGGTATTGTCAATACTATATGTGTGCACAAGATGTGAGTCAGTGGGACCCATTCTTGCCTCACCTTATATTTTTATTATTTTTATTTTTTCTTTATTGCTTATTTTGTTATCCTTATTTGTTCGAATATTATAATTGCTTGCTTTAAAGAAAAGGTTTTAAAATTTTCACATTTTTATAAATAAATTCCTTAATTCTTAAACCATGTTTTAACTAAATTTCTATTTAATTAACTTAATTAAGCTACCACGTCACCTCCTGTACTCTGAGGCGTGACAGAATGGTATCAGAGCTCAAGGTTATGAACCTTGGGAATTGTGCACACATAGGTACGACAATGAAATACCACTGACAGTCCAAATTTTGTTTTCAGAAGTGAGAGAATGGCACTTAGACATCATTCGACAGTTGACGCCGAGTTCAAAAATGATGAAGGCATGATGAGGGCCATGTTTACTGCATTCTGATAGATGGCAGTAAGGGCAAGACTGGATGATATCGAGGCTAGTCGCTAACATTCATACTTTAAGGAGTTTCGACGTGCGTCTATACCGACTTTTGACGGAACTAGGGACCTGTAAGTGGCAGAATATTGGCCAGATTCGATCGTGAAGCATCTGAATACTCTTGGCATACCAGTAGAGTATCGTGTGGAATTTGTAGCATACAAGTTCGAAGGTGGTGCTAATACTTGGTAGAAGCAAGCAAAGCGCTTGGAAAACAATGGTAACATCAGTTGGGATTGGTTTGAGGAACTGTTTTACGATTGGTACTTTCTGCAATGATACAGGGACCAAAAGGCAGCAGAATTTTGTAGGTTACAACAGGGTGATATGTCAGTTTAGGAATATGAATGAAGTTCAATGAATTGGCCAGGTTTGCTCCCTTTGCAGTGGCATCAGAACGTGAAAAGTGCATTAAGTTTCAGGAAGGACTTAAAGCCCCTATCCGACGATAGGTGGTTGCCCTACGACTCAGGAACTTTGAAGAGCTTGTGTCATCAGCAATATCAATGAAAAATGATTACGTATAGTACTATGAGAATCGAGCCAAGACGTTAGGAGGACCACAGAGGAGCGGTAGGACGAGCATCATTAGTCGACCGACTTTAGGAAAGAACAAACAGGGTGGTGTGAACAACGGCAACTGCAATTCATCTAGCAGCGGGCGCGGCAACCCCTACAACTTTCATTGCCACTATTGTTAGCAGCCGAGACACATCGAGAGGAATTGCCCAATCAGGAGTGCTTGCCTAAGACTTTAGGCCGGAGAAGGAGCTAATTGTAACACCCCAAATTTTAAGCTAAGGGTCTAGTTAAGATTATATGAATATGTGTTTTTATTTTTACCACTTATGCATTTATTTTTTTTACTTATGAAATTGCCAAGTGTTTATGGGATGATAGAACTTCATGCAAAGGTGTTATATATATATATATATTGTATATTAATTTATAAGTTTTAATACGTTTATATATATAGAAATATATAAATTTTCTAAAATAAATAAACGTTAATTTATATGTTAATTGTAAGTTAATTTACAAGTATTCTATATATATATATAAACATTATATTCTATATATAAATATTTCTATATATATACTTATCTTTACGTAATATAAGAATTAATATGTTTCTATATATAAGGTTAATTCATATAAAAATAAAAGAAAGGAAAGTCATATTATATATTAATGTAATGTGCACAATATTTTGTACTATTGTATAATTGTAGTGGAAAATGACTATTAATATTTTATAATGTATATATGTTTATGTGTGAATGTAAATTATATATATGAGTGTGTTTGTTACGGTATAATTTTGATTTATTGGCATTTTATCTTATCTTTCCTTATTCCATATGGGAGAATAGTTGACTTTTTATGTGATTGGATAATAATTGTTGATTGATTGGAATATTTTTGGATTTATTTCCTCGTTTAAGGAGATGAAATGTTTGACTTTTGATTGATTGAATTTAATTGATAAGGTTTCCTACTTTTGAAAGTTGATATATGGTAAGTAGGAGCTAATTTGTTGATTCTTTCCCTAATTTCCCTCTAATTCCACGTGTAAATTGCCTCTAATTAGTCAAAATATTGTCATAATATATTGATTATTATTTCATTATCCCATTATTTCCTTATTTCTCACCCAAATTGCTCTCTTCTTTTATATCTCTCACAAGTCCTCTCCTTGCCTCTAATTTGCTGCACGTTTCTTCTTCTCCTTCTTCTCTTTCTTTATTTTGTTGCATAGAGTGAGAATGAGAGAAAATAAGAAGGACTAATAGGTGAGCTAGAGGAAAGAAAGAAAGATATTATAGAGAGATGTCTATGTGAGACTTAAGAAATGAGGGGATGAACCATGAGGGAATAAGGAAGAAACCAAGAAGAGAAAAAGAAAGAAAAGATTAAGGAAACACAATATTTAAGGAGACATATGAATGTGTGAAGAGAGGATAGAAAATCATGAAGGTGTTCAATGGTTTTCATCAAAATATGAAGGGATATTTTATGTGATGTGAAGAATGAATGAATGATGATGTATAGAACCTAAGATGATCATGACTAAATGGTTTGAGTAAGTATACCCTCCACTACATCACTTGAATAATAGTATGTTTTAAAGCATGTTTTAAAGTTATGTATGTTGTTATGATGAATATGTTTAAAGATATTTTTGATGATTTTTCATGAGTATGATGTGAACTCTGTTGTTGTCATGAGCCAACCAATGTTATGTATGTTTTCATGGTCAAATCCTTGAGGAAGCATGTTCCAAGATAGGGACCATCTATGAATGAATGTTAAGGGTTTTGACTGTTTGAGATTAACGTTATGCTACGAGCCCAAAAACCTAAAAGTAATGTATATTTATGAAAGTATGTTTTTATGTGGAACTACTGTGGTTTACTTACTAAGCATTATGCGTATATAGTTCTCATGATACAGGTGAGCTTCCAAGTAAGGATGTAGATGACTGAGCAAAAATGGTCCAAGGTCTCATGACGAGTCTAAGATGCAATATTTATTTCTAAATATTTCTTTGATGTTATTAGAAACTAAGAATTGTTATTGACGACATTTAGGGGATTTTCTAGCTTTTGTATAAGTGTTGTAATCTTTTAATTTCTACTGCTAATGACAAGATAATTTCCACATTAGGGTTGAGTTAAGATTTGATTATTTTTTTGGCCCATTTTCACATGCATGAACAAACGATGTGTGACGCTCCTCTCCTCTCTTTCCTCCTGGGGGAGGGGGGGGGGGGGGTCCCTACACTAGTCGTCAACCCCAGCCTCAGACT
>CAMOHE010025451.1:0-23247 GCA_946598075.1 Artocarpus hirsutus | reverse complement strand
TCATTCATGTCAAATCATCAAGAATATCAATAAGATGCGGAAGCTAACCTGAATCCATTGTTGAATGTGATTCTTGAGTCTCTTGGTTGAGGATCTTCCAAGTCTGGTACGTAAATCCTCCTTTCAGAATGCTCTGTGATTTCTCTGTAAATGGGGAACAAACAAAAAAAATGTACGTACCGACTTGGGGACCACAACCCCTTTATATAATTGCCAAACCCTAGCAATTATCCTTAATTACCAATTTAGCCCATCATAAAATTAGTAATTACCCTTTTGGTTTCTACACATAGGAGGCCCACACTTAATGATGCATTAAAAGCCCAAAGCCCAAATTTGATCACTTTTAATTGGGCAACCTTATCTGATAGCCTTTAATTCATATTTATTTAATATATTAGCCCATATATGAATTTTGATCCAACATAGACTACTGGAGAAAATATAGATTACTTGGAGATTCATGATTAATGCTGTTTAACATTAATTTAATCACTCCTTCAAAAAAATATAAATTTAATCACAAAGATCTAAAAGTTTGACTCAATTTAATCATTATTGCATGTTGAGTTGTTCATCATAACGTTCAGACATAAAGAGATAATTATTAACCAAAAAAAAAAAATGACAAAGAGATGAAGATAACCAAACGAACAGTTAAGCATTTATGTCAATAATTTTGTTCAACTCTTTTCGTATGTGAACTATAGTGATAAGTTTCCTTAATAAAATATGACGAGAAAATAAAATTATGCGACCAATTGAAGTTGTTAGATTTTTAAATAATGTAATCTCCATCAAGCTCATTAATCTAGGCGTTATGAAAAATATTTTTCATCCTAATAGATAGGATTACTTAGGAATTATACATGACTCTATAGATTAAACAACGCCAGATTCTTTTAATTTAATATTTTTTTTAAATTAAACTATAGAATAAGCAATGACTTATACATGAGTTCACCTTAGTTAAAGATACTAAAGATAGCATCCAAAGTGTTATTGGTACTTTTAAAAGAGATGTGTTTGATTGATATTGTGCCAAATAATCACACTAAGTCACTTATATTACTAAGAACCTACCATATGTAATCTACAAATTTTGAAAGCCTCTCCATTAATGCAGTGATAAATTATTTTAGTGATATGGATAAAAAAAATTATTATCAAACGTAAGGTTATTTTTAATGTTAAATTTACCTAACAACTTTCAAAAGCGATCATTAGGAAGCAAAAAGAAAGAACAAATTGATAATTAATAAAACACTTCAAATATATTTGACAAAATATATTACAAATAGAAATTTTAAAACAAAAAAAGATTGGACCTCATGATGTGGATACATGTTGGAAGTACAAAGCAAAAATAGAAAAAAATAACTCATATGTGGATATGTTTTGAGAGTACAAAGCACTCTGTATAATCAGCTATCTTACTCATACATGCGTAGAGAATACATAAGTATCAATAAACAAAAGATCAGACCTTAAACGGGATACGTTTTGAGACTACTAGGTACTTCGTAATATCAGCTATCTCGGTACTGGAATCAATGAATCTAAAGATTTTAACAACAACATGGCACAAAACAAACAAACAAACAAACACATAAAAGACAAAGTAAAAAACGACATCACATGAAGAAGAATGGTAATTCAAAGCACACAAACATAACTGTGAACATGATGTAGGTAAAACTAAAAGATTACAAGTGGAGATACAAATCCAATGACCGCTTCCTACTGTCTTTATCTCAATCTAGCTTCGAAGTTGCAGTGTCACACTCTAGATGAACGACATGTTTTTTGTTGAGCAATTCTTTGGCAGTTAGAATGGTAACAAAGATTTGTCTTTCAGACTGTACAATGAAGTTTTCTTCGACAACGTGATCTAAAAACTTCAACAAACCATCATAAAAATCCTTAACTTTCAAAAGTCCTAATGGTTTGGAATGAATGCCTAACATGTTCTTACTAGCAACTACAAACATTTCCTCAAGAGTGCCTAAACTACTAGTTGGAGGTGCAAAAGCATCAACTATATTAATCATGGCTTCTATACATTCACATATATGACCAACTCTTTTTTTCTATACCTATGATCTTCTAACAAAGATTACCCTCAGTTAGGACTTTAGGCATAATCCCTAAGACTTAGGCACCACTAGATTGCTTTGCTGTCGAAATACTTTCCATTGACCATAAGCTACCTCCCCATAAACTAGGTTAGTCTTTCTACGTGCTAAAACCTGTCCTAAATGTTCTACAGTTTCTAGATAGACTTTATCTTTCTCAAGATTGGAACCACAAAAGACATAGACAATTTTGATTTTCTAGATAAATGAGAGGAAGACATGTTTGGTTCTATGACTATTTAAATTTTTTAAAGTATTTGCTTTTTTTCGTGTTTTTGGTTTTAAGTCCGCTCTTTCTTGACTCTTAATTCCTAAATGGGTTCTTAGGGAAGATAGAAATGCATGAGGACTAAGGAGTTAGACAATTAGATGAAAGAAAGTAGTCTAAAAATCTATACAAGATATGTACATGTAATAAAAACAAGACAATTTTTTTTAAAAAAAATTTACTAAACAAATCTACACAATTTTAGAAAAAGGACATATAATCAGATCAACTTTTGAAAATCGGGCTAAAACTATGCAACTTTTGACATTTCAAAATGAATCTATGAAAATTTGACAAAAGACAAGTGACACACTAGGCTTTTTGACAAAATTGAATTCGAATATAGAAAATTGACATTAAAGACGAAATAAACTATAGAACCTTTTCAAACACGTTATATAGACTTGAATTGTATAACGTTTGACAACTAAAAACAAAATCGACGGATTATTGTAGAACATTTGACCAATAAGACACAAATCTTAACGTCTAGATAAGATTCAAAAATTTCAAATATATTACAATATTGTGGTACAACACATGATTTATCTAGCAATATAATATTTTTAAAAGAAGACAATAAAATAAAATCACACTAATTATTTAACATTTATTGTAACAATCTAAAAAAAAATTCAAAGCACATAACACATTTTTGGGTAGAAACACTCAAACGACATCTTTGGATGAAGATTTATTCCCCATCTAGATTTCTTACAAACTAGAAAACATGGTATTCTTGAGGCATTGTCTTTTTGAATGGAATTTAGGTCAGAGTTTAGAAATTGTACCTTGGACATTTCCATTAAGATGGTTCTACAAAGTAGCTTGGAGGTCATCCAAGTTTTCTTTAAAAAGGCCATCTTTACACGAATAAATTTTGTCCTCCCTATTTACTGATACGAATATAAGCGAACGACACTTACCCTCACAAATCTACCGTTCACATTTGTTATAGTTAGACTTGATAGCATAGGCTATTTTTCTCATTGCACTGCAACTGGTACCCATGCCTAGAAGGCCGACTCTCTAATTAAAGTTACTCGAATGAATTTTTCTTTCAATCAACATATAACTTTCTAGGAAAGTGATTTTTCCTTCAATCAACATATTCACATCACTGGAAATGCTAAAATGCATTAGAATCCATAGTTGAGTGTTTCCACACTTGTATTTCTATCTAAGAACTTTCTAGGAAAGTGATTTTTCCTTCAATCAACATATTCACATCATTGGAAATGCTAAAATGCATTAGAATCCATAGTTGAGTGTTTCCACACTTGTATTTCTATCTAAGAACTTTCTAGGAAAGTGATGGGAAGTATTTTTTCAGATGATAGTATTTTGGGTCCATACAAAAGAAAGAAAGAAAAAAGAAAGAGAAGAAATGAATAAGAAAACAAAGAAATAAAATGGGTTGGGATTGTGGACAAGATTCAAGTGTTTGAAAATAAACAAGAGAGAAGATTTTGAAAACTAAAAAGAAAAAAAAATGAAGAACAAGCTTCAAATTTCAGAAAGAAATAGAGAGAATTCTAGAGAGAAGAAAGAATATTTGAGAACTAGAAATAAGGGAAAGTGTAGAGAGAGAGAGATAGAGAGCTCGAAAATCAAAACTTCGATGCATAGTGATAGATTTTATAGACATGTGATAGAACATTAAGCCATACACATGTCAAATACATGAGTGAAAGACTAGGCTGAGTTGACATGAACAAGGCCAAATATTCTTGCTCAAATTTGGCTTAGGTGTTCTGAGTTAGGCTATATATTTTAAATTGATTATTCTATTACACATTTTAAGCGTGTTATGAATATTGATATGTTTTCCTTCTTAGATATAATATTAATGTTTTCCAATGTCAATATGTTATAAATTAATTTAATAAACAATAATCATCACATATATATATGTTATTATAATCTTGATAAAAAAATTTCACTATCCACTAATAAATTTTATTTCCGTGACTGTATATATGTATATAAACTAATTTTATATTATTTCCAACATCCCACTGGTTTTTTGCTAGTAAATTCGTAATCATTGAAATGTTGTCGTCGTATGACACAAATCATATATCACATAAATCTCATACCAAAGCAATTCCTACTTCTGTACATAGCAGTTAAAAGCACGTGTCAATGCACACACACATATTTAGCTTGTTGAAACTTTTGAAAACATAAATGTTAAATTTTTAGTTTATTGTTATTTTAAGCGTTTAATTAAGTAAAAAATATTTAATAAAGCACATTTTAAAACAATAATGAGGAAAATTACGCAATTAATAATTTAGGAGGGTAGGAGATACTTTTAAGAAAATGGTTTTTGACAGGGCTGCGAGAAAAAGATGTTCAAGTAAGGAGATGTTTGAGAAAATTAAGTAATTTGAGAGAAAAATATTTAAGGGCCCACATTTAAAAAATGGTATTTAGGAAGAATAAAATAATATTTGATTATGGGCACATTTGAAAAAAGTAATTTCAATTGGAAAAATTAAAAGGAAACTTAACAAGTCACATTTATAAATATAAGTTTTCTAAGCGAATGGATCAAAGGCAAGTCTTAATATGAGAAAAATATTTAGTATGACAACTAGGAAAGAAAAAGTATTTCAAAAGAGCCACAGTTAACAAGAAAAGGCAAAGAAGAAGGAAGAGTTAAAAGTTGGAAAAAAAAAAAAAAAGAAAGAAAGATAGAAAGAGGAAGGGCTTAACAAAAAGGAAACAAAAGGGTTTAAAAAGGAGCGTTAATTTTGCAAATAGTCTTTAAGGTTTACCCTCCGTCTTAGTTTAGTTTCTAACATTTAGAAAGTCTCATTTTGATCCCTAATTTATTATTTTTTTAAATTTATGTCCATCCTTTCGTTACCTGTTAAATATTTTGAAAAATTTTTAAAATGTCCAATTTTAGTCTCTAATCTATTTCTTTGTTTTATTTTTGGTCCCTCTATTATCATTAAAAGTTACCATGGACTGAAATTTGAAAAATTTAAAGTGAAAAACTAAATATATTGATTTTTTTTAAAATTGATCCCTAATAATACCTTGCTAATAGAGGGATCAAAAATGAAAAAAACTAATATATTAGGGACTAAAGTGAAATAAATAATAGATTAAGGAGTAAAGCGACATATTTTAAAAACATTATGTTAAATATTTAACTCTTACCGGATCAAAGGACCAAAACTAAAACAAAGTAAAAATTTAGGGATCGAAATGAGACTTTTAAAAAATTAGGGAGTAAATTGAGATGGAAGATAAACTTAAGGAACCATTTGTAAAATTAAAAAAAAAAAAAAAAAAAAACTTTTCAACCAAAACGTTGCAATTTTGGTTGAAAAAGGAATTACTCTTATTGACATTTATATATATAGTCAGATTCAAGTCAGTTGCTCCTTTAAAAAAATTTACATCATGCCCTACAAGTGCAATTCTCTGGTGGTGTTCAAGGCCACATGGTTCTCAAATACCAGATCGTCGCTCCACACTCCTCTTTCCCACTACAGGTCTATTTTGCTACCGACCCTACCGTCCTTTTTTAAATTTTTATTTTGCTGTAATTTCCAAGTTGTGAAATGGGGTTGGCCTTTTTAATGCCATATAAACTTCAAGACCCGAGTAATTTGTTGAAATAATCGCAGTAAGTCTTTTATAAAGTGATCCAAAACATATATACATCAGTACAAGGTTAATAAAGATATCTCTCCACTACTAAATTATTGGTCAGAGAACTTGAAGAGAAAATAACAGTATTACAAAATATGCAAAAAGCCATCATCTTAGAAAACTGATTTTGCAGCAACTGATTGAGCAGTTGATGTAGCAGATTCTAAATTCAAACTCAAATTAAGGGAGTCTCTAACATATAGTACATATGTGAGTATTTGTTTCAAGTTTCAAAGCGTATTCTATGTATATAATTTGTGTTTTCTCATTGATATATTTTTTTAATTTTGACGGTGAAGCATATGATTTTTAGATTGTGTCCTCTTAAGTTTCAAGCTTGGTTTGATATGTTCCACAACATCTTGTGAGCATTTCAAGGAAGGTGGAATGGCCTTTTGCATTTACCATGTATTTTTTAGTTATTATTTATTTAATTTCATTTTTTGAAGACTTTGTATGATTTTTTTGAGGCAAAATTGTCCATTGTATTAACTTTAGAGGCCCAACCCACATAACCCGTGCAAATCGCCCTACCAACCTACAGATCAGCTGCAATTACATGGGTAGTCTGCGGTTGGCCTCAGTCAAAAAATCGACACGCCCCAACCGGAAACTGCCAACACGCTCGCGTGTTCACCACTACCCCTACCCTAATCTGCTCCTCGCCCTAGCCGTCGTCTCGCTCCAATCATTGCCCCACCCCTCATTGATCTAAGCTAGCCTAGCCATCCTCGTCGCACAGCCTTTAGATCGAGTGTTACGAAAACTTGAAAAAAATTGTCCTCTTTACATATGTTTTTAGAAATTTTAGTTTTTTTATTGACAAGATTCATATATATATATATATATATATGTTTTATTTTTATAATCTTTTATGAGAAATGAAGTGTTAGGATGATAATCAACTAATTTATTAAGATCTAGTTAGTTTTAAAATTCTCAAAATTATTGATTTATGAGGAGAGAATATATTTTGCTCCTGAAAATTTGAAAAAAAAAAAGATAAAAAATCTATTTTTCAATGCAAAAATAAGGTTACAAACATCATTTCAAATAGCATAAACAGTTAAAAATGTTTTTAATGCATGAAAAGGTAATTTTTGCGTTTTAAAACATTTAATGGTCAAAGTTTGGTCAACATTGATGGCCAACTAACAGAAGGGCCATCTTTATAATTTTTTTTTGAAAAATCAAGGGGTATTGATATAATTAGTTTCGGTCAATGAGGTGCCTATGTTATTTAGAAAAACACAAAGGGTGTCATTATAATTTGCTCTTAAGAAAAAACATTTTGCATTAATCAAATTTATTAATATTTTTAAATTTATTTGTATTTATTTTTTAAATTATTTTTTTGGATTTTAGTAGATTTAATAGTTTTGGATTACGCACACAATCTATTTTAGTATTAATCTACTTAAATATATTTTTAATGCCTCATAAACGATAAGGTACATAAAGCACAAAAATTAATAAATGAAAGCACAACAACATGTAACTTTATTCGATTAAAGTAGCAACCATTATGTATTTATTTGATAAATCATCACGAAAAATATAATTATGAAACACTAAAATGTAAAAAATATAATTAGGAAATACTAAAATGTAAACATTCATTTGTTTTTTTACAAATAGAACAAACTAACAATTATTCAAGTAATGTATCATAGCAACTCCTTCTCATTTCGATTGATAGAACTGTTTGGAATGTTATTTAATGAATTGTTCAAATGAAAGCAATAAATTTAAGATTTTGTAATTAGGATAGTTTTGGTAGAAGTTGCACTAAGTGACAAGTTATAACAACTAATTTTAGCCATCCCTGTATGAATGGTACCAAGAACTGGTAATTAAACTTATATAAAACTGTGAAATTATACAATATAAAATTAAGTTCTAAGTTAATATGAATTAAGACACGAATCACATAACAAAATATGAAGGAAATAAATTCTCAAAATAAAAAAAATTACATATATAAGGCTTAATTTCTACAAGTTGGTTGCAAACAAAACACACAAGCATGACCAATTCACAATCAAAAGATGATGATAGTGTCATAGCAAAATACCATAAGACTAAGTAGTATATCGGAGGAATAATACGACAATAGACTTGATTAATTAATAAGGATATTGTCCCCAAAGCTCATTGAGGAGATCATAACAATTTGGGTGGGGTATGGATGGATTATAGGCTTCGTTTTGTGATTGGAGAGTAGGGTGATTGGAGTTTCCATCAAAATTCATATGTTGAGATGATGCTTGAGGCCTGTTTGGCATGGTGAGATTCTCTCGTAAGAGACCATCAAGTTATTTTTCCTTGTTTTTGTTTATGTGTAGAGTGCATTTAATGAAGTGCCATGTCTTTGGCGAATGCATTTAATAAGGCAGGTTCCAATAACAGATTTACCATAATAATGTCGTTGATAGGAATAACATTTTTGTCATAAAGTAGTCAACTGCATATGAAATAAATCAAGAACACAAGTGACATTCTTTATCTTCGTTAGGTTATGACTTCAAAAAATCAATTTACAAGCACCAATCACAATTATTCAATTTAAGAGTCCTTCTTAATGAAATAAGTACGTTAATAGAGAACCAACTAAAATTATTATTATTATTATATGCTATAATATAGAAGTTTATACTTTGTCTATTACATAAGATGTTCGAAATTACATTAGGAAATATAAATGGAACAAAACCTCTTGAAGTATATTAGTGTGAAGAGAGAAGATTATTAAATTTAAAAGTTGAAGTTGTGAATAGTAAATATAGAAGCGAATTTTGCTATGATGTGAAGAGTGTATAGGTTATTTTTCAATTTAATTCACCTAGTAATCCTGAACTTATAAATATAATCATTGAATTAAAATGAAAACGAGGTTGTTAGTTTGAGGTTAAAAATATTTTCCACAAATTTAAAATATGTAAGTCATAAACTAACAATTGTACAACAAGAATGAAAATATTGATTTCTGTAGAAATACAGGTACTTAGAATTTACGAAAATATTGATATTAGTTGAAATTAGTGTAAAATATGAAAAGTCACTTTAATACACTTTATTTTTAAATGAGACTTAAATTTTCACTAAAATTGTCCGAAATTGGTATATACTTTAAATGAAACTCTCATCCAAAGTAGTAAGTATGTGATAAATATGAAAGAAAGTGATCATGTTGTTGATAAATGAATTGCATAGGATCTCAAATCTTGTAAAAATAGTTAAAAGCAACCAATACATGAAAGTTTGATAGTTTTCCATATATAAAACATTCCATGTATATCTCTTTATCCTTAGTAATGAACACATAAAAATGCATTCTTAAGGCCAAAAATTTTTATTTTCCTTTTTTATTTGTTATAAAATCCTTTAATTAAAGCATTTGCGTGTTAAATAGGATTTTAGTATGTTTGTATAAAAATACGTTTAATTATGTATTTTTATATTTAATTATATTTTGGTTGTTTTTTAGAATAGTTTCTTTGTGTTAAATATGAGTTTAGCGTGAAATAAATTAAAACTATAAAACTAATGTGTTGTAATTTTATTCTTAGTCTTAATATGTTTTAAAATATATTTTTAGTTTTTAAATACTACTAATATGTTTTTAGTAATTTCTAAAAATATTGCTAAGTTTTAAATATTATATCTGTGTGAAACCGTTAAGGTCTGAAATTTTATAGATTTGTTTTTGTTTTTAGTGTCTTTTGTAGGATTTAACATAAAATAAGTATTTCTATAATTACTGTAAATATTAATTTTTTAAAATAATTCGTTTTGTTTCAATTATTTACTTTTAGATTTGAAATTTGGAGCAAAACCGAAGCAAAACGGTATCAAAATGAGGAAAATTGAACAACAAATGCGTAAAGAAATCAAAACAAAATTGAAATTAAAAAGTCACACACGTGGCAAGATCTGGCCCTTGGATCGTTGGTAGAAGCATCTAGACCGTCTGTTCTATGACGAATGTGGCATCGTCACTCGCGCATCAGGAAGAAATGCGTGGACAAAACAAAAAATCCAAGAAAAAGAAAAGATACATAAACGAGCAAACGACAATTCATTTAGTAGTATATATTATTTAAACAATCAGTTGCATATTTAATTATTCTTTTACATCTCCATGTGTACCTATTTCTCCTATTTTCACTTCAACCCAAAATTCAATGGAAAAACCTCGATATTCTTACTAATTTTAAGTTAACAAAAATATACATGTCTCTGAAACCTCCCTATTTGTAGGTTTGAGACGCGTAAAAATTGATTAAAAAATATTTAATCTCAACCTACGATTTATGATTAATCGATTAAGTCCATATATATGTGGCTCAATTGCCAATATTCAATAGATTTAGTAACAATAGGACTAAAATGGGACAAGTTTTATAGTTTTGGGTGTGATTGATATTGTTTAAAATTAAAGGCTAAAATAGGACAAGTTGAATAATTTAGGGATGCAATTTGTTATATTTTAAAATTCAAAGTACGAAGAGGACACGTCGCATAGTTAGGGAAGAACATTGGGTAGATTAGGTGGTTTTAAGGATTTTTCAACCCACCTAAATTAAAGTTTGGTGGATTGATTTTAAATTTAATCTACTAATGAACCTAAACTCTAAAAGCAACTTGCCCAGTAAACATTTAGGTGGATTCAATAGGTTGATCGAATTGAATATTAGGGAAAAATTCAAACTAAAAATTTACCAAAATAAAAAATATATGATGAGAAAAACTAAAATTCGTCATATATTGATTGTCTCACAAGGTTTTAAGTTCCAACATTATTCCAAAATCATAAATCAACATAAAAATAAAAGTTTGAATAACAAGCTCAAATAATAAGCTATAAACTAACAAACAAACTACAATAAAACCTAAGACAACAAATATCTAATCAGTCAATATATGTCAACCAACAACTAATATGTTACGTAATTGTATAATGAAAATTAGAAGTCTCTCTCTTTTTTTTTTTTTTTAATATCTTTTAGGTTCGTATACATTAAAGAAGTTTGAATTTTTAAGTGCAACGAACATGTATAAACCATAAAGTTTTCTTTCTCCTTTTTAAAGATTATATTAGAATTACAATATATATATAGATATATATCTATTATATTGGGTGAGTTCGAATTATTTCGAGTTATGAAAGTTTCAACTCAAACCCTATCAATGAAAAATCAAATTGAGTAGATTAATGCAAATTTTTATTTAGATTAAGATTTATCTTGGTTCTTATTGGATGGATTATTTTATTTCTTATTGAATTGGGTAAATATGTTTGGTTAGACTTATGAATTTATTTTACCTTTAGCTTAGAAGTGAAAAGTGAAAATAACCCTACTAAGAATCTTCTGCATAGACTTTCAGAAAATAAGCACATGTGTCCCTATCTCAGGTACAGGTTGGGGACCATGAAGGAAAGAAAAAAGGGGTTCCCAATTATGGAACAAGTACGCTATTAATTGTGTGTTTGGCTTTCTTTTGAGAGTAATGTCCTACTTGTGGGACTAGGCACGATATTAACGATGGTGATGATGAACAATTTCATTATTATGCAATAATGGTACACTTGCTAAAGTGTATTAAGTAAGTTTGAAGTAAAGCAACGCTTTTTTATAGGGCACAATAAATGTACTTCATTGGCATATCAAACCAAATTAGGTAGCATGAGGTGAAGTTTTGGAAAAATGCAAATTTAATCTGGTATTTTATCAAGGAAAACTACTTTACTCATAATAAGCATGTACAATAAAACATTAAAATTTTTATTAAATTATTTAATTTTAACACTAAATTACACAATAACATGATTATTCAGCAAAACTGACTAATTAAGAAATTTTTTCCTCAATTGTAATCCATATAACAATACATTCGCGATCATTAAAACACAACACATACGTTATAGATAGGAAAACAGATGTTATGTTTTAAAAATCAAAGATACGTTATTTATAAGGCTACAGTTAAAAGGGTAATATTTGTATGCAAAAAAAAATTCAAAAGTTTTGTATGCAAACGCAATGTTGTCCCAAATCTCGTGTATCCCAAATTTCTGGGTACTCAAAAACACCTAATTGAAGACTAATGAGCTGTACCTATAGCTGTACTCTAGATTTAGCTTATATGTATATTTTTTTTTCTTTTTACGTCCTGCTAATAATAATCATGTCCTAACTGATACAACATAATATTATAATATTATAAGAAGAACATGGAAAAGATATCAAAAGGATATAAATAAAAGGATACAAGAGTGGGTTCCACTATGGTTAGATTCTGTATAATTCTCCCAAAGCAAATACCCCAAAATTTTTCCTTCCGGGCTTCCAAAAATCCCAAAATCAATACGTGCAAGCGAACCATCCCGTTTCTCCGGTTTGACTCGTCTTCACCGTTGGATCCAAACACAGTTAGTACATTCCATCTTTGTTATTACATTTTCTCTTTACATAAAAAACAAAAAAAACACATAAAAACGAAGAGATTTCCTCCCCTGAAACGTCTCTGACTCATTGTCTTCTACGTGACGATGTTATCGTATTAAACTACGTGTTATTTCTTCCTCGTTCTGGTCGTTGATGTTGAATCAAACCATCAACCTCTTCTAAACCCCACTTCCCACCAACTTTTCGAAAACCCAGTTCCCCCATGTTGTCCAAATAGGCCATACAACCATTACACTTTCTTCTTTTCCATTTATAAATACTCGAACCTTGCACAACACTCCACTAACTACGATTACCAAATAAAAAAAAAAAAAATGAGCTTATTGGTGAACGCCAATGGCGGAGTTCAATTCCACCAGCCTCGGAGATTGGTACTGCCCGATTTCTTACAAAGCGTCAACCTCAAGTACGTGAAGCTCGGCTACCACTACCTAATGACCCATCTCTTGACTCTCTATTTGGTCCCTCTCACGGCGGTCCTTGTCGTCGAGGCTTCCCAAATGCACCTCGAAGACATCCACCAACTCTGGCTCCACCTCCAGTACAACCTCGTAAGCGTTGTTGTTATCTCCGGTGTCGTCGTTTTCGCCACCACCGTCTACATCATGAACCGCCCCAGATCGGTCTACCTCGTCGATTTCTCTTGTTATCGTCCCCAGACTCGTTTGGAGGCCGATAAACAAAGGTTCATGGAGCACTCGAGGCTCGCAGGCTATTTTAACGAGTCGTCGTTGGAGTTCCAGGAAAAAATCCTCCAGAGATCTGGGCTCGGTGAAGAAACTTATCTCCCGGAAGCACTGCACTTGATTCCCATGAGTCCAACGATGGCCAAAGCCCGCGAGGAGGCAGAGGAGGTGATGTTTGGTGCTCTGGATAATCTGTTTGCTAAAACTAACGTCAAGCCAAAGGATGTTGGGATTCTTGTGGTGAATTGTAGCCTTTTCAACCCAACGCCTTCGCTTTCTTCCATGATTGTGAATAAGTATAAGCTTAGGGGGAATATTAGAAGCTTTAATTTGGGGGGTATGGGGTGTAGCGCCGGGGTTATAGCCATTGATTTGGCCAAAGACATGTTGTTAGTTCATAGGAACACTTATGCGGTTGTTGTTAGCACCGAGAATATCACTCAGAATTCTTACTTTGGGAACAAGAAGTCCATGTTGATCCCAAACTGTTTGTTCCGAGTTGGCGGCTCCGCAGTTCTGCTCTCGAACAAGTCATCAGACCGGCGCAGGTCCAAGTACAAGCTCGTTCATGTGGTGAGGACCCACAAGGGGATGGATGATAAGGCCTACAAGTGTGTTTTCCAAGAGCAGGACGACGCAGGCAAAACCGGGGTGTCATTGTCTAAAGATCTTATGGCAATTGCAGGTGGAGCTCTCAAGACTAACATTACCACATTGGGCCCTCTTGTTCTTCCAATAAGCGAACAGCTTCTGTTCTTCGTCAATTTGATCGGGAAGAAGCTGTTCAACGCTAAGTTGAAGCCATACATCCCGGATTTCAACCTCGCCTTCGATCACTTCTGCATACATGCTGGCGGGAGGGGCGTGATTGACGAGCTGGAGAAGAACTTGCAGCTTCTTCCCGAGCACGTCGAGGCATCAAGGATGACGCTTCACAGGTTCGGGAACACCTCGTCGAGCTCGATTTGGTACGAGCTTGCCTACATCGAGGCCAAAGGGAGGATGAGGAAGGGGAATAGAGTGTGGCAGATCGCTTTTGGAAGTGGGTTCAAGTGCAATAGCGCTGTTTGGCAGGCTCTTAGGAATGTGAAGCCTTCTAAAAATAGTCCATGGGCGGATTGCATTGACAGGTACCCAGTGAAGCTGGAGTTCGATTGAAGGAGCTTGCGATAGATTAACAATCTTTCATCTAAATTGTACCTAGGTCCATATATGTTTTTTTTTTTTTTTTCTTTTCACTTTTTTATGTCATATATGTTGTTTGGATGAAAGTCGTAATGTGATGAGGACATATCCTGAAAATGATTACTCTTGTAAGGTATCTGGTTTGAATGCTTGCTATTTCTTATGTCTAAGATTTTGATCACTACCTATATTCAAATGTTTGACCAATCCGAACGACACAACTCAATGAACATTTTGGCTATACCGTGATTTGACCGGAATTTCAATTGCAGATCCAGACTTCAGCGTTTATGCAGCAATTTTTCCTGGCTAACGTCATTCAATAAAACTGCATGGCTCATAAAGTACGGATTTGAGAGTGCAAGGCTTTGTACTGAGGAGTAAATTGTACCGTTGTACTCTCAACTGTTTATTTTTTACATAATACATCCTAAATTTTTAATCTTAGCATAAGACATTTTAAATTTTGAAATCAATATTGGTAATTAAGGTCCTATAATTACTTTTAATTTTCAGTTAGTACTTTTTTTAACGCGTTGAGTTTTAATTTTTTTCTCTTAAAATGATAAGTTCTACATTTAAGAAAACTATCACGTATGAATTTAATTAGCAAAATTGTCCATGTTTTTTAACGCTTATTAGCTATTGGACCTCAATTGTCAATGATTTTAAAATTTCAACGTTTATTTTGCCAAGATTGAAAGTTCAAGATGGTCAAAGTTTACTGAAGCAATGGTCAAAGTTTTGTAAAATTATGAAAATGATGTTTGTAATTACCTCTAATTTATCACTGAATGATTGGTGGTTTATTAGAGATTAATTCTGATTTATCATTGATTAACTTGATGGTTTATCACTTATTAAGTAATATCATTTACCAATAATCAATCTATTTAGTCAATAAATTATTGGTTTATTAGTGATAAACTACTAAGGTAGAAAAACAATCATTTTCCTAAAAAACAAATGTAGGGATTCCTTTTCACTATTAATAATGTGCTTACTTGCAAAATCGTTAATGAGAATTTTGTGGGCCGTACACAATATAAAGAATAAAAAAAAGAATGCCAATCCTTACATCTCTTTTAGTATTGAATCGACATGCTTACCAATTAGATTTTACGGATTTAAGAACAATTCGCTATCCAATCCAAACCTTCAGATTGAAAAAATCTCAATTTGCAATCTGATTTAAAACCTTTAGATTTAGAAAATATCAATCCTTAATCCGATCCAAAATCTTCAAATTGGATTCATGGATTCGCAGATTGAGCTATGATATTAAAAAATAAGAATATTGAAGGTAATTTTTTTCATCATCAAAAATTAAAATAAACTATCCATATTATAAAATGGCTTAATAGAGCAAAAATTGTTACAACCAATAATTAAGACAAACAAGTTTCAATAAAACTTACAATCAAGTTTTCCTATAACCACACAAAAAAAAAACTTAAAATAAAGTATTGTCCATTCATCAACAATATACTTAACGGGAAAATTTTAGATTAGCACCCTATGTTATATCGAAATATGCGTTTGATATCTTCAGTTTTAGAATATTTTACGTTAGTACTTCGACCTTTTAGAAAATATTTTTTTAGTACCTCGAAGCCCTTTTTAGGCATAAAAAGACAAAATTAGTTTTCTTTTATTTGACTAAAATTTTGAATAAAAAAACCCCAAAAACTTAAAAAAACAAAAACAAAAAACAAAAAAACCATTTGAATATGCTCTAATTCTTTTTTTTATCCTCTCACTTATCTCACTTTTTTCTCTCACGTTTCTCTCCTTCTTCCTCTAAAAAACAAAAAAAAATCAAATCTCAGCTTTCTTCATTTTCTTCTCTGAAAGTTTTACTTTCAAAGGTAAATTGAAATTTAGGCCCGCGACGAGCAGGTCGGGCCGAAGGTGAAAGAAACAGAAAAAGTGCAGCCAATGATTCATTAAGGCACCCATAAATAAAGAAAAAGGACTAAAAAAGACAATGTTCCTCACAAATATAATATAGCCTTTTTATACACCCTCTTTTCTTCGTTAAAACTTCAAGAAAAAGCATAGACAAAGAGAAAAAGGATAGAAAATACATGGCTTTTCCTTCAAGTTTTTTTTTTTTTTCATCTATATATATGTATATATATTCTATTCTTTCAATTGCTCTATTTACTCAATTAATATATGGATTTCTAATATTGTTCTTCACCTGATACTTAGACCCAAAAAAGAGAAGGAAAAAAGCCGAAATATGAGAAGGAACTTTTATTGACAATGAGCAACTTTTATCAACTTCTGTATTGGAAGATAACAAATGGGATCATTTATTTATTTATTTATTTTTATTTTGAGCCTTTTTTAAATCTTACACATTGTCCTTTAAAAAAAATCTAACACATTGTGTTTCTAGATCAGATTCTCTTTCGAAACTTGTCCGATACTCAAAATAAAAATCCATATCATTTCTAGTGCAACGGAATTAGAATTAGCAAGAGAGAGAGAAATAAGTAAAAGAAAAGAGATATTGAATATATAGTTAGAAGGAGGAATAGGTAAACACAAAATGATTAAGGGACTGTAAATTAGAATAAATGAAGAAAAGTAAGAGGGGTGTAAAAAAAGAGTTTAATATTCTTGGAGTTACATGAACTTGTTATTTATTTATTTATTTATTTGTGAAAATGATAAGATCAGTGTGCGACACGAGGTAAAGGTTGGGTTAGGAACCTATGAAAAAAAAGAACCTTATGTTTTTGAGAAATGGTCCAAAGGTGCAACATGTTTTTGAGTTTGAGGAGGCAATTGTAAAAATGTTTAATTTTGGGACCAATCTGTCAAACGTGTAAAATTATAGGGTCTAGTGCAAAAAAGCCCAAAAAAATAAATGAGTATAAAAATGCCTCAAAACGACATGGATTTAAAATCTTTGGATTAGAATAATCAAGTTGTGAAACAAAATGTGGCTTTTGCATTTCTTTGATGGTTCTCTTTGTTTTTGTTTTGACATATGTTAATGTGAAAGTTTCGACATGGGGGAGAAAGGACCTCGCATGCGATTTTTTTTTTTTTTTCTTTCTAACTATAATTTCCTTTTTTCTTCCCTGAGCTAAGCGGGAGCATGCAGGGAATTTCGGACATTAATTTTTTTTTTTCTGAATAAATATCTTTACAAGGATTTCACGTGCTTAACAAGTGGCCACCTAGCTCATGATAGTTACAGGGAATAACGGCTGCAGCACATTTAGAAGGCTAGGGATTTAAGTAGGCTAGCCCAATGGTTGACAATGGGAGGAGGGGGTCTGCCTTCGTAGCTTTTTTTTTTTTTTACATTACATATAATGGTTTTAATTTTAATATAGTAATTATGTATATAAATTAATAGCACTCTACGTGTTAGTATAATCTTGACCAAAAAAGTTTAGCCCCCCATCACTAACTCTTGACTCCGTCATTGGGTTAGGGCCTCCCAAGATCAAATAGTGGGAGAATTTTCTTTTGGTAGTTACGGGAAGGACAATTTTGAGGAGAGGGACGCATGACATGCATTCGACCAAAAGAAAAGAAAAGAAAAGGTGGGGATTAGTGTGCGACACAAGTAAAGATTGGGTTAGGAACCTATGAAAGAGAAAATAACCCCGTAATTTTATACATACTATATTTTTTGGAAATTTTATTTTATAGTTTTATGTGTTAAGTAAAATTTATAATCATTTAAAACACTAGGAAAAAAATTTTATGGTTATTTTTATATATGATAAAATTTAATTTATAGAAATATCTGATTTATAATTTAAATGAATGATGGGAAATAACAACTAGTATCAATGTGAAAATTAAATGATATTTTAACAAGATTAACACCCCCTTAATGACACTCGTCCAACACTAAGCTATTTATAAACTAACGAGACTAGAATTAAATAGATTGGATTTACTAGCTTTCTATGTTTGTTTTCTTACTTTATAGTAAAAAGGTATCATATACGGTAGGATTGAACCCATAATCTCTTCCAAAATTTCGTCTTACTCAAACTCTTGTATCATTAAACCAAACGGTCTTAAGTAGTATTATATGATAGAATTGATTGCTAGCTTTCTAATAATAATAATAATAAGACAAAGTATCAAAACATTAAGCATGTATTGCTTTGAAGGAGGTCCCGTTGTCTTAAATTGTGTCGTGCATTTTGTTGATGAGCTGAAAATGTAGAATTGAAATTATTCACTAGGAGGTTAAATCATGTGTGTGTGTGTGTGTGTGTTTTTTTTTTTTTTTTTTTTTTAAAACTAGGCTAGATACATAAGGATCATGTGTGTTAATTGCAGTGTATGTTGAGTTGGTTTGGTACTTTATCTCTGCCGACACTCAACTAACACAATTATTTCAGCACCCACCTGTTGGTCTTATTTTTCAGTAGTGCATAATTAAATTAAATTACAAATAATACGACAAGATTGACATCATCATTTTTAAAATAAATAATACTACGAGACTGATATCGACATCGGGATAAGTCATACAGTACATATGGCGTACAATAGTCTTAAAGAAACATACCATTTCTTCTCATGCTACATGATCATCGAACTTAGTCTAAACCAGACTGGTTCTGTGAAACCTGAGAAGGAAATTTTTTAAATCATAAAATATAAACAGAAGGCTCAGTAGGATAATATGTTAAAAACACATTGTTCAAAATTAGCAAATGTAGGTCAAGAGAATTATTCTTACTGTAACAGAATGTCAAGATCTTAACAAAACCAATAAATATTTACTTGTATGAAACTTGATAAAATACCATTGTATGAATTTTTGGAATTGAAAAGAATATCAAAACACAATTCCTTAGATGTATAAAATAACTTCAAAATAAAAAACGAAAATTATTCTTAAAAAACATTTAAGAATTAAACTTGACCAAAATAATTTATAAAGTGCGCTATCAATGAATGGATAGAAAATATATCCTACCTTAAATTTGAAATTCAAATACCATTAGCTCTAATCAAGAATTTAATGTAAGTTTCTTTTTAGAAAAACCTTAAAAATGCATTTAAAGTCACAAATAATCAATCAAATATCATTATTAGGGTGCTTCTTAACTCAAAATAACCATAAATGCAAACTTTATATTCTCAATGTTTTTGAACACAAAAACATAATCTTTGGAACATTTCTTAGTTACAAAACGATGAAAAGCTGAACCAACACGACTTGTTAAACCCGAGAGGCTTGGAGGACGGTGGTAGCTGCCATCCACCCTGATCGACCAGCCTCTAAAGGGGCAATCGACTGTCCTCTTGGCCGAGCTGGTCACAGCCAGTCCCCTCTGTTCACAACCAGATTTTTCCATACCAAACACATTTGAAGGGTGTTTAGAAAGGTGGTGAGAACTAATGGTTAGAATCACTTTTACTGTAGCATGTGAGAGTTTTACACTGTAGCAATTTTTTTATTTTTACTGTAGTATGTGAGAGCTTTATACTGTTTATAATTGAGTTTGTAGTGGAAACCATAGTTCCCACCACTCAGCCAAACATGGGGTTGGAAGGCTAGGGATTTAAGTAGGCTAGCCCAATGGTTGGGAATGGGAGGAGGGGGTCTGCCTCCCTAGCCTTTTTTTTTAGATATAATGGTTTTAATTTTAATACAGTAATTATATATATAAATTAATAGCTTTCTACGTGTTAGTATAATCTTGATTAAAAAAAGGTTGGCCCCCACCACTAAATCTTGACTCTGTCATTGGGTTATGGCCTCCCAAGATCAAATAGTGGGAGAATTTTTTTTTGGTATCATGGGAAGGACAATTTTGAGGAGAGGGACACATGAAATGCATTTTACCAAAAGAAAAGAAAAATAAAAGGTGGGGATTAGTGTGCGACGTAGGTAAAGATTGGGTCAACAACCTATGAAAGAGAAAATAAACCATAATTTTACACATACTATATTTTTTTGCAAATTTTATTTTATAGTTTTATGTTTTAAGTAAAATTTATAATCAGTTAAAACACTAGGAAAAAAAATTTATGGTTATTTTTATATATGATAAAATTTAATTAATAGAAATATCTGATTCATAATTTAAATGAATGATGAGAAATAACAACTAGTATCAACGTGAAAATTAAATGATATTCTAACAAGATTAACAACCCCTTAATGACACTCGTCCAACACTAAGCTATTTATAAACTAATGAGACTAGAATTAAATAGATTGGATTTACTGGCTTTCTATGTTTGTTTTCTTACTTTATAATAAAAGAGGTATCATTAGGATCGAACCCATAATCTCTTCCAAAATTTCGTCTTACTCAAACTCTCCGTATCATTCAACCAAACGGTCTTAAGTAGTATTATATGATAGAATTGATTGCTTGCTTTATAATAATAATAATGAAAAAAAAAGTATAAAAAAATTAAGCATGTATTGCTTTGAAGGAGGTCCCGTTGTCTTAAATTGTGTCGTGCATTTTGTTGATGAGCTCAAAACGAATACCATGTAGAATTGAAATTATTCACTAGGAGGTTAAATCATGCGTGTGTGTGTGTGTGTAATATATATATACATTTTTAAACTAGGCTAGATACACAAGGATCATGTGTGTTAATTGCAGTGTATGTTGAGTTGGTTTGGTACTTTATCTCTGCCGACACTTAAGCTTCATTTAGCATTTCGTTTTCACTCAACTAACACAATTATTTCAGCAACCACCTGCTGGTCTTATTTTTTAGTGGTGCATAATTAAAATTAAACTACAAATAATATGACAAGATTGACATCATCATTTTTAAAATAAATAATACCATGAGACTGATATCGACATCGCGATAAGTCATATAGTACAAATGGCGTATAATAGTCTTAAAGAAACATACCATTTCTTCTCATACTACATGATCATCGAACTTAGTCTAAACCAGACTGGTTTTGCAAAACCTAGGAAAGAAATTTTTAAAATCATAAAATATGAGCGAAAGGTTCAATAGGACAATCTGTTAAAAACACATTGTTCAAAACTCGCAAATATAGGTAAAGAGAATTATTCTTACTGTAACCGAATGTCAAGATCTTAACAGAACCAATAAATATTTATTTATATGAAACTTGATAAAACACCGTCGTACAAGTTTTTGGAATTGAAAAGAATATCAAAATACAATTCCTTAGATGTATAAAATAACTTCAAAATAAAAAACAGAAATTATTCTTAAAAAACATTTAAGAATTAAACTTGACCAAAATAATTTATAAAGTGGGCTATCAATGAATGAATAGAAAATATATCCTACCTTAAATTTGAAATTCAAATACCGTTAGCTCTGATCAAGAATTTAATGTAAGTTTCTTTTTAGAAAAACCTTAAAAATGCATTTAAAGTCACAAATAATCAATCAAATATCATTATGTTAATTTAATTATTAGAGTGCTTCTTAACTCAAAATAACCATAAATGCAAACTTTATATTTTTAATGCTTTTGAACACAAAAACATAATCTTTGGAACATTTCTTAGTTACAAAATGATGAAAAGCTGAACCAACACGACTTGTTAAACCTGAGAGGCTTGGAGGACGGTGATAGCTACCATCCACCCCGATCAACCAGCCTCTAAAGGGGCGGTCAACTGTCCTCTTGGCCAAGCTAGTCACAGCCAAGCCCCTCTGTTCACAGACAGATTTTTCCATACCAAACTACTTTCTAATGCATGAAAATATCTTAAATCACTTTATTCATTTAACATAAATCATAAGTAATATTTTTCCCAAATTTTTCATGGTCAAAATATAATCTAAATGATAAAAATCAAAACTTTTTACAAAAACTACATCAAGAACATATGAATTGTAGTGTCCGATGTGGGCCCCACCTCAAGCCTCCATAGGACCCACCTTGTAGGGCCTTCGGACTTATGGCTCTTATTGGTAGACCATTCCCGTGCTGTCCCATGCATCTGTATTGTCCCCTCTGGCCCCTCAGGGTTTTCTTGCACGTTCATCTGGTTCAAACCTCAAACCTTCCTTAAGAAGTTCTTATTTCCTTCTCGAGTACTAATTAAGCTAGCTCAATTGGTACACAAGAAGGAAATAAGAACTTCTTAAGGGAGGTTTGAGGTTCGAACTTAAGGGACGCGAAAGAAAAACCCTGAGGGGCCAGAGGGCCCCAGAGGAGACAATACGGATGCGTGGGACAGCACAAGAATAGTCCACCAATAAGAGCCATAAGTTTGAGGGCCCCACAAGGTGGGTCCTATGGAGGCTTGAGGTAGGTCCCGCATCGGACGCCACATGAAATCTAACTCTTGAAACTTAAATCATGGAATAACAAAACATACATGACAATTTCAAGTTTAAAACATCAAAACACACAGATGACTTGATCATCAAGATTCGGATTAAAAAGAAAGAAGTGAGAAAAAAATCATATTTTTAATTTAGATCGCCAACCTTGTATTCGACTTGAGTTGAGAAAGAGCATATATGGCCAAGAGTGTGATTCTCTTCTTTTTCTCTGAGTTTGAGAGGGTGAAAGAGGAGGAGATGAGATAGAAATAGGGAGAGAGAAAGAGTGAATGGGATGAAAGAAAGAGAGAGTAATGGTATTTTTGTGTTTTATATGGGCTTTAGAGCACTTTTGGGAATAGGTGAGCTTTTTGTAATAACGTACACCAAGGCATATGACTTGTTGAAGTTATGTCTAATGCAACTCTCTTGTCTCTTTCTTTTTTTTATTTTATTTTTTTAATAAATGGCCATTTACACATGAAAGACAAAAGGAGGGCTGAAATGGCATTTTGGTGATTAAAGTGAAAGTATGGACAAAACAAAAATTT
>CAMOHE010025448.1:32388-47584 GCA_946598075.1 Artocarpus hirsutus | reverse complement strand
CTTAAGATCGAGAAATAATATGATTGAATAGTATAAGGATGACATAAACCATGCCTTATGTTCAATCAAGGCATCTAGAGACAAAAGGACTTTAATACTTATTGTGGATTAGGTTATGTCGGATTATTGACATTCGCATAACTTGGGTAATCATAATATCTTGCTAGAGGCCACTTATGATTTGTGGGCCAGAAACAGAATTTCAAGGCCACTACCAATGTTATGTGAACCTACAGGGTCGCACACTTAGAATAGACCAAGAATGAATTTTGGGGTAACTGTGTCTAAGTTCGATGAACCTGATAATGTCCAAATTTGATGTACTAGATATGTCTAGGTTCATTGAATCTGACATTATCTAGATTATCTGAATCATATTCGAATTACTTATATTATCTAGATTTTTTGAATCATATTTGAATTACAGACGTTATCTAGATTCTCTGAATCATATTCGAATTATAGTTTACCTTAGTTAAAATTTGACACTATCTCGAAGTCAATATATATATATATATATCTGTTTTAGGGTGACTAGTCGAATTAAGAATAGAAAAGGCGTTCTCTCATTCAAAAGGGCAAAAGACATTAAAACCTAAAAATTAGAGAGAGTCATTTAATGCAAAAAGAGGGTGCTAGCACACAAATTTGTTTTTGAGAGAGTTTGTTCATGTGGATACCCGCAGAGGATGTTGCTCTAAGTAACAACATCTGAATCTGATCTCGAATACTAAAAGCTCGAGTTAGGGTGTCACCGGTGTGAACTTGCTCTCTCCCTTCCAGAATCTTACCCGTTTTGTCATTCTAGTAAGATTCCATGACTTTATTATCAATCTAATTGAATTGCATGGATCCTGCGAGGGTTTTGTGGGAATTAATTTTTAATTTTCCACTACGTATTTAAATCACAAAATCCAACAAAACCCAACATCTATAAAAGGGAAAGAAAAGGAAGTAAATTTTACTAAAAATCAATATCCTATAAATAATTCAACACATCTTGATACATTGAATTTTCACTACAACAAATTCGAGATTATACGACCTTTATTTAATGACTATTTCTCAAAACCGTCATAATAAAGGAAAAAATGAGGGGAGTTAAACCCGCAAAGACGAAAACCATCATGGAATAGGCGGCATGTATGACAGTTTTTTAAAAAACTGTCGTGATAGATTCCCCACATACCACGAAGGTTTTTTAAAAAACTGTCATGGTAGGAGGCGTATTATACAATTGTTTTTATAGAAACCATCATGAAAGATGGTCAGCAAAAATTAAAAGGCCCGCCTTTACCACAATCAGCGAAATTCTAAAAGGCCTACTCTCTCTTGCTTTCTTATTCGAATTAGCATTCAAACTCAACCCTTTTCTCTCCAAACCTAGCCCAACCTTTCTTTCTAACCCTTAAGTCCTCTCTCTCTACCACTGTTGTCACCACTGTCATCTTTGCCTCGATCTAACATGCTGTCATTAGCCTCAAGGCCTCTATAATCTATGAGCTCATCACCATCCCTCATTTGTGAAGGTTTTTCTCTTCAAATGTCTTCTCTTTAAGCTTGTCACTCCATGACCCCACCATGGCCCACGTCCGACCACCATTTAGTAAAATTTCATTTCTTTTTTTATTGTTTATTTTTTTAAAAAAATTTAGTTATATAATTTTAGTTTTAATTATTTATGGTTTGTGCATATGTTTGTATATGTCATGCTCACTACAGTTTGGTGAACACTCTAAGTGTTCTTTTGTTTGAGCTCATTATCTCCATGACCATGTTGTTGCCCTCCTCTGACCGCCATTTGGTAACTTTCCATTTCTTTTTTTATTGTTTAGTTTTTTAATTTTTAGTTATATTGTTTTAGTTTTAATTATTTTATGGTTTTTGTGAACTAATTTGTTTTTGTTGCTTAATTCTATCTTTAGTTTTGGTTTTAGATTTAATTACTTTCTATGTATTTGTGTATGTGTTTGTATATGTGATGCACACTATATGTTTAATGAAAATCCTCTATGGCCATCATAGCAATTATTTATATTTTTTGTTGCTTAAAACTTACTAGCAATCAGGGCCTTATATTTGTGGATAATATGTGGGACTAGCCATCCTGTAGGAAATTAAAAATTTTGGTAATTTTTTTTTGCTAATGATTGATCTTCCACGACGGTTTCTACAAAAACTGTCGCGGAAACTATACCTTACACGACAGTTTTTACAAAAACCATTGTAGAAGGTATAAATTAACCAAGATTGTACAACGGTTTTCAATGAAAACGAAAACTGTCTTATAATCTACACATTCCATGATGGTTTTTTAAAAAACTATCGTGGTAGCCTCTAATAGCATACACTTAATACCCATTCAATGCATATAATCTACGCATTCCACGATGGTAAAAAACCATCATGAAAAGTCTCTTTCGTACCATGACAGATGATTTCACAGCAGTGTTTTGACTGTAGTGAATGCTTTACATGATAGTTTTAAACCGTCATGTAATCCTCAATTTTTACTAGTGTTCATTGATGATTTTGTTGACAAGAATTTTGGTGACAACTAGTTAATAAATGCAAAGCTGTGTTTTGTTTTTTATATTTCACTTGTGAGTTTTTTTGGTTATATTGATAATATTTTTTATTTTTTATGTTTGCTATGATATGCATTATCTAGAATAAAATGTTCCTTGTATAATAATAAGCTTGAAACTTTATTCTCATTAAATTGTTTATTGTTACTTGAAGCTTAACATAGATTATACTAATAAAGGAGCAAATTTCAAGGATAATGTTGGGGATATTTACATACCAGATGGTGGTATAATGCACACTATCCTTAAAAGTAAAAGGTACTTAAATTTAAAACCAATAAAGGCAATCATAAATACAAGGTCTAATCCTATAGACTTGAATGAAGGAACTAGTAAAGCTAACTTCATATTGCCAAATACAACAAAGTTTTTCATAAATGATGCTTTGTTTTCAAAAAAATCCAAAAGGAATTTGCCGAGTTTTAATGACAAATATCTTTGATTGATATAATACTCAGTATGGGACTTAAGAAAATGAGAAGTGTATATACATTATTATTGAGGTTTCAGGAAAGAAGTAAACATTAGAAAAACTATCAAAGCCTTCCTCAAGACTCACTACAAGAAACTGAGTTGTTAGAAATGACAAAAGTCATCATTTAAAGCCCATATGTTGTCGCTAAATATATTTTCACGACTACAAGTTGTTGCTAAAAGTTTGTTCCTAAAAAAGTTTCAACGACGAATGCGTCGTCGCTAAATCTTTGGGTCATGAATAGAACAAGATGAAGTCATCAGCAACTTTTAGTGATGTCATCGTTAAAAGTTTTTGAATTTTTGAAATTTTTTAAAATTTGATGAGTATTTAGTGGCGACATGTCGTTGCTAAAAGTTTTCCTACTTAGTTATTGCCGACGCTAAATGTTTGACAAGTATTTGGCGACTATATGAGTTTTCATGCTAGCTGTCATTGCTAAAAGTTATTGGGGGTGGCTTTTTGTCGTCACTAATATTTCTTCCATTTAAAAAATTGTAAAATATACATTGAATGCAATAAATAATTAATTTTATTTTAATTTTTTGGAAAATATTTTTTATTTTGAAAAATTAATAGTAATTTAAATATAAATGAAATGCACAAATAATCAATAATATAACACAAAGAACGACATATACTTCATAAAATAAAATAAAACATACTACATAGTCTAATTATAGGTAAGAAGGAAATAAAAGTAGCACAAGTCTAATAATAATTAAACTTTCTAATCATCTAATGGGCTGTTTGGCAGTGGTAGGAACTGAGTGGTTCCTACTACAAACTCAGTTATGAGCAGTAAAAAGTTCTCACATGCTACAGTAACAATCAAAAAAATTACTACAGCGTAAAACTCTCGCATGCTACAGTAAAAGTGGTTCCCACCACTGGTTCTCACCACCCTTCCAAACACCCACTAAGTTTATGTTAATTTCCTCTTTCTTATTAACATGAGGGAATATAGATACCAAGGGTGGATGTATGTTGACAATGATCCTAGGGTTGGGTTGCCTCAATTGAGTAACTAGCTCTACATTGCTAGTATACATTTGTGTGAGCCAGTTTTGCACCTCTAGAGACAACTAGGTGTGCTTGGAATATGAACCAAGGGATGTGGAACTGGAAATTGACTCTCTCTGACTTAGTCGAGGTCCCACTCTGGTTCGGTGACTCCTATGCATTCCCAGCACATTTGCAAGTATGGCAACCTCGTTAATGGCAAGAGCTGAAGAGGAGGCTACGACCTAGGTCGTCTATGTGTCTATCTTGAACCATTTAGCCCTATAATTAAAAGTGATGAAAAATTTATTACTTAACAAATAAATGCTATAAGATAAATTTTTATTTAAAAAGATGACTATAGCTTACTTATATGTGCAAGCTTTACAGCCTAATTTGCCAAGCTCTTGTCCTTATGAAAATGTTGAGTATGCTAGTTGTCGATCAAGGATTCTAGCTGGCTTGTCTTAGGGTTCATCTATGACGTTGAATTAATGTTAAATTTTATTTATTGGTCTTATGTTTATAGAAATGATTATCCAATAAAAGTGCATAGAGTATCTTACATTTCTATAGCGATGTTGCATAAAAGATTGTTGCCTTTGATAGCTTGACCATTTCAATTCTTTACAATTTTCCACATTTGTTTGTGATCGAGCCCGTAAAAAAAAGTGTTACACTTTGACATTGTGTTTTACAAAGTGATACATTATAAAAGAAATATTGATGGGGAAACAAAACTTAAATGTAGGCGAGGCATACCGCTCACAACATTTCTGCCAATCCTCCATAGTCTTGATGGTTTTAGGCTTCACATCAAGCCCATGCTTCTTGTAATGATTGTTTAGATCGTTCTTCCAACCATGATAACACTTTCGGAACTCATTGTTAATGTAAGCCCTCATTTTAGACATAAGCTTGATGTCAAACTATTCTTGCATTTTAAAAAACAAGTTAAACTACATTTTCCACAAAAACGTAAAAAAAATTGAATTGATAAAAAAGCTATTACCGTCATGTGGCCAGGGATCTTGTTTCTATCTTCTAGATAGATAGACCTCCAAGTGTTTAGTGAGAGGCCATGCAATCCCTCATGTGCACCCTAATGACACTATAAAACCATGCATTGAATTCCCTGATTTCCTTCATTGTGTCCGCCGTATGATCAAACTCTATAGGGAACTTTCTATGCAACACCACCCATTTGGTGATGTCTATTGCCTTGGACTCTCTTCAACCCTTACAGCTCGAGGAAGCTAGTACTACATATTTAAGGTTTTTGAATTAAAGAAAAGCAAAAAGATTGTGAAAAAAACATGTTAACATTAAAATTCATACCTAACTGATATCGGGATAGTAGCATCATCCCATGTCCTCGTGGTGGCTCAGCTCCCCTAGTAGATCTAACTAGGTGGCAATCTGGGCAAACATGCTCCATGTCAGTAGCAGAAAAATAGGATTTATTTATACATTATATTATGAAAAAATTGTTAGTATAAGTTTCAAAGTATATTAAATTAGTATAATATTATAAAAAGACTTAATCATTATCACTGCTAGTGTAAGCAGCGTAATCGCAAGAAACTTATTCATTGTTGGTATCCCTAGCTACATGCTCAGATCGACACTTTGTCATCAATATGCTCCTCAAAAGTGTCATCAATCTTTATTGTGTCATCATTGTCAATGAAATCCATGTCTTCTCTTTAGGACTGTACAAAGAGAGTAGTGACATCTTCAACAACATCAAAGGTAACATAAAGACCACAATGTCGAACTTGGGTTGCTTGGCGTCTAGGTTAAAGTTGCAAGAGTTATTATCTTGCAACATTTGAACTTCATTTCGACATCATTAGTTATATTCTAAATATGTTAATGCCTAAAGTGTTCAATAACTTTCAGACTTGGACAGTTGAATAAGTCATCAGTGCAAAAAACTTGTTGTGCCTACGATGCAAGTATAAAGGGATCATCTTTATACCACTGATCGTTCACAAAAATGCTTGTCCTATTTTTGTACACTTATATTCTCCTTCACAATGGTTCTGTATCAAACCACTTGCACTAAATAACACCAATGAACAATCATGAATATACAAAATTTCAATTATTTCCTCTAATTGCACATACAAGTTGAATTTTTAGTTCGAAGCATGCATACAATGCTATTTTGTGTCTTACGCCTTACATTACAGTCTAACATAAGATATATAACTCCGTTTACTACACAACCTAAGTATGACAGCACTGAAATATTTGATCTCGATAATAAAGCAAGCAACTCATCAATGGCCTCCAACAAGTTAGTATGATGAAGATTATACATCTACAACCATTCATAGGACAAATCTTAGAGCGATATTATATTTAAATTATTGAAGTTAAATTTGCATACTCAGATGCAAGGTAATAGGTTCATTTACCTTTATGTAGAACCAATAGAGGAACTCTTTTTCTAGGAGTTTATTGAAGTTTTGACATCCAGTGGCTTGTAGTTCTCTCATATTCTTACTGCATAATTATATAATTTAAGAAGTAAAATTATCAATCAAGTAAGATGTGAAGTATGTTATAGAGAAATGGTTAA
This sequence comes from Artocarpus hirsutus, assembly GCA_946598075.1. Classification (NCBI taxonomy): domain Eukaryota; kingdom Viridiplantae; phylum Streptophyta; class Magnoliopsida; order Rosales; family Moraceae; genus Artocarpus; species Artocarpus hirsutus. The sequence goes on along the minus strand of CAMOHE010025448.1, from coordinate 40,932 downwards.
GTAGACAGAACATGATGTGTCTAATGTATATGCCACTCTTTCTTGTGGTTGTGTCTAATGTTGTAACTATTGCCTTCCCAATTATACGACATTGGGATTGGAATACAGACAATTATCGCTTTCAACATGATTCATTTGGTACCCAGTTTCTTTTTGGTTGATTAAACCTTGTCTTAATGCCACTAAAATACATGGAACAAAAGTTCAAAGCTTCATTCATAACATATCCTTCAACAATAGAACCTTCAGGTATGCTCGATTTCTAACAAACCGCTTAATTGTCCTAATATATGCTCGAACAAATACGTCTATCTCATCTGAACAGGAACCCTAAACATGGCTTCTTTTTGAAGGTGTAGTATCAAGTGAACCATGATTTAAAAAATAAGTAGGTGGGAAGGTAGTCACCAACTTGCACAATATCATCACAATACTTTCTATAATGTTTAATGTCGTGGCACACATTACATGGAAGAAATTATATAATTCAGTAATTGTTTCTATGATTTCCTTTTTTAAAAAGGGACGAAGCCCCATTGACAACAACCGTCATATTAACACATGAAAATCATGAGATTTAAGCCCAGTTAACTTACTGCTTGAGTCTACAACATTGCTTCTCAAATTGGTGGCCAACTTGCAGAGAAATTTAATTGATTTTATAAAATCACAAAAATTTTCCTATCAACGGACCCCAAAGTGAACCACCGATCTGCATCGTTGTACAAATGTAACTCATGTCTTACACCCATGTCTGCCAGATCTTTTTATATTTTGTCCATATCTTTTGTCTTTCCTTCTATGTTCAAAAGGGTCCCTAACAAACTTTCACATACATTCTTCTCGATGTGTATAACATCCAAATCATGTTGTAGAAACATTGATGGCAAGTATGGTAGCTCCCAAAATACACTAACCTTTGACCAATTCAACCCACTCAGATCATGCTTCTTCTAGATATCTCTAAATTTCATGTGTTTTCCTAGCAACCAAATAGAACATGTCTCAGTTGGTGTAAAATTTCTTCTATCGACATTGGTTGTGGTGCACGACCTCTTTCAACCTTTTTGTCAAAATTTTTGCAATTTCTCATTTAAGATTGTTTGGAAGCCACTTTCGATGACCAATGTTACAAACTTTACTCATGCATCATCTGGACGAGGCTTCATCGTTACATTTTGGACACACTTTGCAACCATGACCAATCCAACCAAATAGATTACTAAGAGCAAGAAGTCCTTAATAGTCCAGAATGATGCCGCCCGTACTTTGAAGGAAGAATTAGATTTAGCAGTGTCACGAACAACGATACCAGTAGACTGCAATACTTTCAACTCATCCATGAGTGATCTCAATAAGACATCCATATCCTTTCCAAGGTTCTTTGGACCAGGAATCAATAGATCTAACATCAAGCATGAGTTCTTTATACATAACCACAGAGGCAGACTATAAGCAATCAAAACCAGAAGCCACATATTGTATGATATACTCATATCTCTAAACGATGTGAATCCGTCAATAACCAACCCCAATCTAATTTTTAGTATTTTTATGTTTAAATAAATTAATAATTGTTAATCACTTAACTAATTGATTACTATTAACTTAATTATTAACTAATATTTCATTTTAACTACAACTTCATTATGTACTTACTTTTCATTATTAGTTAATTATTACCTAATTAGTTAATATTATAATTAAGATTATTAATTACTTAATTTTGAAGATTAAGAATATTAATTAATTAAGATTAACATTACTTATAAATTATTACTTAATTAGTTAAGAATACAATCAACATAATTAATTGCTTAAATTTGATTAGTAAGATTAATTATTATTTAATTTTGATTATTAAAATGATTAATTATTTTAGATTGTTATTACTTAATTATTTAAGATTTTTAGTTGCTTAATTTTACTTATTAAGATTATTAATTATTTAAGACTATTAATCTTAAGCTTTTTATCTATTATGAATGTTAATTAAAATTAACATAAACAAATTAAACCAAATAAAAAATTAATAAAATAACAAAATCTCATAACCATAATTAACAAATCACAAAATCCCATTACACAAATTACATAACCAAAAACACGATGCCACATAATAACTTATTAAACAGAATCTCATAATTACTTATTCACAAAATCACAAAACCACAAAATCTCATAATTACATAATCACAAAATCACATATTACTTATCACAAAATTGCACATTCAATTAATCACATAATCATATATTAAACAAATGTCATATTCAATTACCATATAACTATATGATATACAATTTACCAAAGTCATGAAATGACATTATATCATATATCATATACATTACATAGTCACATTTCAAACTAAAAAATTATTACGAAAAATTAAAAAAAAAACATAGCTCACATTTAACCACCACAAACGGGATGATTAAAAATGAGGACATAGTGGTAGTGGACAATGATGGTGGTAGAGATGATAGCAACGGCAGCACAAGTGGGAAAGAGGGAGAGAAAGAGAGAGGTAATGTGGAGGGAAAGAAAGGGGGGAAAAGAAGGGGTAGGGTTGGGCTAGGCTGGGCGAGGGAGGTGGCAGCTGGGTGGCAGGTAAAAGAGGGGGGATGGGGATCAAAAAAATAGATACAATGAACGAAAGGGTAGGGCTAGGCAAGGGAGGAAGAGAGGGGGTGGGGTTGGGTTGGGTAGGGGAGATGACGGTGGCACTCGGGTGGTAGCATCTTCATATGGTGGGAAAGAAAGAAGGGATGGGGACGATAAAAGAGATAGAATGAGAAAGGGTATGAGGCTTAGTGAGGTTGGGCAAGAAGGGTAGGCGGCAGCGCTCAAGGAACTATCGAAGGGTGTGCCGATGGGAGGCAAAGAGAGAGAATATCGAGCTTAAAGACAAAGATGCAAAAGTGAGAATGTGAGAAAGAACTGGCGATGTATAGTCGAGATTTTGAGCTACGACTCATCGCTAAACCCAAAATGTCGTCATTGTAAGCATCTCTATGACGTCGTTTGATAGCATTTTTAGCGATGACAAATGTCATCACTAAAAGTGTCAACAAATCTACCATCTGCCAATTTTTTCCAATTAAAATTTTAATAAAAATTAAATTTTGACCTTTAGTAATGACATTGTCAACAATAGTTCTCACATTTGGTGCTTCACATCAGACTTTTAGCAATGGCAGTAGTCCTCCTTCTCACAATATTTTCATTAACCTATTAGCGATGACATGTCATTGCTAAAAAGTCGGTAAAACTTGTTCATTAAAGTCGATATTTTGAGACTTTTAGCGATGACATGTCATCATTAAAGGTCAATCTTTAGGTTCGTCACTAAAAGTTTCATTTCTTGTAGTGGATATTGCATTACACATATATAAATGTGTTTAAATCACATATGACAATCGAAGAAGATCCTCAGATATTAACCTTATAGCATAAGTAATTACGCCATCCTGTTCCAATAATGATACAAAAAAAATTCAATATAAGGACATCCATTGAAGGGTTTGAAGTTCCTTTAAACTAGTTAACTCCATGTGAAGCTTGTTCTTTTGGAAAGTTTATTTTGAGACCATCACCAGTTAAAATTGATAGTGAATCATCTATGTTTCTTGGACATATCCAAGTGATATATGTGGACTTATTCCCCCACTATGTAGACCATTTAAATACTTTATGGTACTGACAGATGTCTCTAGTAGATAGTCATATGTTTCTTTATTATCAACTTGCAATGTGGCATTTGAAGACTTCTTGCCCAAATAATCAGGTTATGAGCACAATTTTTAGATTATACAATCAAGAAAATTAGGCTCTATAATGTAGGTGAATTTTCACCTCAAGCTTTAACAATTATTGCATGTTAGTTGGGATTATTGTTGAACACCATGTTGCTCATGTACAAACAAAAAATGGTATGATAAAATCATTGATTAAGTGTCTCCAACTTATTGCTAGACCATTACTAATGAAACAAAGGTTCCTATTTCCATATAGGGTCATGCAATTTTACATGTTGCATTGATTCACATAAAACTAAGTGTTTATCATAAGTACTCCCATTACAACTAGAATTTGGTTAAGAACCAAGTATTTCCTATCTAAGGATTTTTGGTTGTGTGGTATATATATCAATTTGTAATACCTCAACCATCAACAAGGCTCACTTTGCATAACATAAATGGGTCTTATACTTGTTATTTGTACATACTGTACCCTCTTGGCCACTCTAGCCCCTAGGGTTTTCGCTCGTATTTCCTAATACTTAAATCTAAGAGCTCTTGCTTATAAGGTTCTTAAGCCAAATGTTGGTCTCATAAGCTGGGCCATATGGGGGGTTAAGGAATTAAGCAATTGCTCTACCACAATGCATAGAGAGAAGGCCCCATATAAGACTAGAAATATATGTTGAGTATCAATTTTCTTTCATCATCAGATATCTTGAGCTTCAAACTGATAATGTTTTAACGAAATGTTTTGCTGAGTATCATTTACTAAGGAATTTTTCCCGACGTAAGGGGAGATAAGAAACAACTAGAAAGAAGATTATATAGTGTGAACCATCTTTATTGGATCTTGATCCTTGCATAAAACAGTGTGATCTGGAAGTTCAAATGCACTTACAAAACATAGAAAATCAAATTCTAGATGCATAAATTTACAAAAATAGTAACTAAATCACATGCATCAACTGCTAATGCTCTTTCTCAAATCAAAGTCCCAAAAGGACAAATAAAAAATGTAGTCATTCATGAGTCTTGGATGCGCTTGAAGGTGGTATACCATTTGGTTTCAAGGATAAAAATTCTTGCAAAAGAATGCTAGATGATTACCATCATACGTGATGATGTATTAGATCGAGACATAAAAGTTGACTTGATTTATTTAATCATTCCATTTGTACAAATCAATTTACTTTAGACAATCATATATGTTGCATCTTAATCTTGAAATGACTAATGGGCCTATATTCTTGACTTATGCCTTTTAATGTACCAAAGGGTGACATTTTAACATAATAAGGTGCGCATAGTAGCACATTGGAGACATGACTCTTGATTCACATAGACTCATTATTTATAGATATGGAATCCATAGCTCTTTTTGTAGAGTTAATGATATTCTCTTATATGCATTATCCTATAATTGAAAGACTGGAGCGCTCAACCATTTATATACATCAGTGTAATCAAATGGTATGTTGCCTATGGATAGTAAATATTCCAATGGTGTGATAATAAAATGCAATATAAAAATAATCGTGAGGTAAAACAAAATTTATACTTAAGCCAATTATGAATATCCTATGGTAATATAACACATTATGATACGTCATGGATAGTTAGCTTATTGAACCTTCGCAATTTTATTTTGTTCGAGAGTGCAGCTCTAAGTTTTTAATAGAGTAGTATTAGAGTTGATAATTATAAAATATGTATCTAGGATATTCTCAATTGATCTTAGTTATTTAGATCAGTTGAGAAGCATAGAGTGAGTAGTCTAGTTTAAAAAACTTTGAAACTCCCTAAGAGCTATTATTCAACATCAAGAACTTTTGTTCTACGTATTCTCAAGTGGTTGTAAGGAGAGTCACTGGAGGAAAAGTTATATGATGCATGACGACCCATACTTCAATCGTGGCTAGAGAATTGCAAAGAAGACCAGTTGGTTGAGGCTATTCTAGGACGTTCTTCTCTTCACAGATTGCTGTTGCTTTTTTATTAACAAAAGAGGTTAGTAAGATCTTTCATTAATTTTTGTATTAGCATGTCCAACTTGTGTTTTAGAAAGTACTCTGATTTAAAATTTTTAAAATTCTGCTACATATTGTTTTTCTAACAATTGGTATTAGAAGGTTTTTACGTTGGTTTTTGAGTTTGTGATCACGCTATATAATGAATAATGTGATCTTATTCTCTCCTATGCTTAAATTTAATTTGTTAGACAATTGGCACCCTAGGATTTCTATATAATTAAATGTTGTCATAAAATTACATGGTGAACATATAATTATTTATGGTTGATTAAAATTTTCATTTAATTATTAATTAATTAATTTATTAATTTATGCCGATGATGGTTCCTTAGAGGTTAAAATGTATATCTAGCTTTTTATGTAATTAGATGGCAATCCATCATCATTGTCCAAGAATTATTATTTTAATTTTAAATTTGTAAAATTTTGTAATTAAATAATCATTCGAAATGAAAACAGATCTAGAAGATGAAGATGATAGAGTTCCATTGTTTTTCTATGTCTATAAATTTTTATGTTTTTGAATTGTTGAAAATAAGATTGAAAAAACTGCTTAAAAACTATTTTCTAGAAATCGCTTATTCAGCTCGGTCGGTAGGCCAAACCCATCATTTGATAGGCCGATGGTTGCAGACTGGTAGGCCAAACTCATCGTTTGATGGGCCGATAGTGGGGCAAAACGTTTTCTAAAAAAGGTGCATTTTTTGGTGTAGTTTTTTTATTTTATTTTTGATCTTTGAGGGATTGAAGAATTAAAGATAGAAGTTACATGAAGAATCATACAACTTGAAGATACAAGATGAAGAATCAATAATATGTTTCGATTAATCTTTTGTAATCTCTATTTTCTTTTCTCTAGGATAGAACCATGATATTACAGCTATTTCTTTATTTTTCTGCTTATGGCTTTGCATGTTGCTTTGCTTGTCTACATTATAATATAATTTGCCATGTATGTTGATAACATGCTATGTAGAATAGGGAGTGACCCACATTAAAAATGTTCATGCATGTTAACATAGAACCTTGACTTTTAAAATATTGAGAGGGAGAAGGTTTCTGAAGAGAGCACTTATGGCCTCCATTGTTGATCCATAAGTAGCACATGTGGTTCCGACCCCTAGGAAGGGATTTCACCATGTACCGGATCGGATCTCTAAAGCCGTATTTTTCAAGAAACCGTCGTGGAATGCCAATTTTTCACGACGGTTTTTTAAAAAACCATCGTGAAAAATTTGTATTCTCCTAAAAAAAACTCCAAAGATCTCCAAACAAATGATGGGTATCACAATAATATTTAGGCATCACAAACACATAAAAAGTAATCTATTCTCACACGAAAATGCTAAATGTTGTTCAAAGTTCTTTCAAACACCCAATACAAGTAACATATACTAAATGACAAAAAACAAATTAATATAACTAATATTAAAACTAAAACTAAAGGTAAATAACACTAAAATAACCAAATAATGTTAAGTTTAGAACTAACAATAATACTAAAACTAAAAGTTATGGTTTGAAATTTACCAAAGGCAATGGAGTTGGTGGAACGACAAAGGACGAGTCGGACGATGGTGGAGTCGGTAGAATGTCAAGGGATGAGGATGAACGGTGGTGAATGGTATCGGGTTTGTTAGGTAGGTCATGGAGAGAGTGATAGAGGAATGTCAAAGTCGGTGGAATGCCGGGGGGGTTGTGTTCGTCAGTGGCTAGGTCGTGGGAGAGGGGTTAGAGAGAGAAAGGGCTTTGAGAATTAGTGGGTTTGAGTTAGAGAAATTTTGAATAAATAAGGAAAGCCACGTCGTTGACATGGGATTAAATTTTGAAGCGATACTAAAAATTTCAAATATACGGGACATTTCACGATGGTTTTTACTAAAAAACCGTCGTGGAAGCCTTGTTACCTTTTACGATGGTTTTTATAAAAACTGTCGTGGAAAGTCCCAAGGTTTGAAATTTTTAGTATCCCGCTCAAATTTAACCTTCGTGAAAGATTAATTTTTGGCGGGCTACTAAAAATTTCAAATATGCAAAACCTTCCATGATGGTTCTTATAAAACTATCGTGAAAGGTTAAATTGGGCGGGATACTAAAAATTTCAAACCTTTGACCTTCCACGATGGTTTTTATAAAAACTATCGTAAAAGGTCCCAAGGTTTGAAATTTTTAGTATTCCGCCTAAATTTAACCTTCGTGAAAGATTAAATTTTGACGACTACTAAAAATTTCAAACATGTAGAATATTTCACGACGGTTTTTACTAAAAACCATTGTGGAAGCCTCGGTACCTTTCACGACAGTTTTTACAAAAACTATCATAGAAGGCCTTGCACCTTTCACGATGGTTTTTAGTAAAAACCATCGTGAAAGGTCTTCCACGATAGTTTTTACTAAAAACCGCCGTGGAAGGGCCCGAGGTTTGAAATTTTTAGTATCCCATCCAAATTTAACCTTCGTGAAAGATTAAATTTTAGCGACTACTAAAAATTTCAAACATGTAGAACATTTCACGATGGTTTTTACTAATCAAGAGACTATTAATGTTTCTCAGAACACTATTGTTTATTTTTTAGCATAGGAAAACAAACGGGATCCCGCCATGTCTCATGTATAACATTATTAACAAAGTGCTACCAAATAATTAAAAAAAAAAAAAAGGTCTCGCTCCCCGGTGTTTTTCTTATTGCTTTTCTTAAAGTTGTCTCACAGGTTTTTATTTATCTTCTTTCTCTTCTCTTTTTTTTTTTTTTTTTTTTTTTTTTTTTTTTTT